>WEKY01022936.1:323008-372492 GCA_013390045.1 Picathartes gymnocephalus | reverse complement strand
AGTGGGGTGGGGGGGGGGGGTTCCTCCTTCCCAGTCTGTCTCTCCTTAATGGATCCAGCTGACTCCAGCTCCTGCCCTCGCCAGCCAAGGTGAGACAGCTCCCCTCCCATTCCCCAAATTCAATGGCCCAACTCCACCTATGGTTAAGGACGCCAGGCAGGAGCTTGGCTCCTGGAGCTGTCTTGACTATGGAGATATAGCAGCATCTGTCAGAAAATCTATGTGAAAACAGTACCCGTGCCAGCAAATGGAAACTGTAGCTTTCTAATCAGCTACATTTGATTTGGTTTGATATATTTAACTTCTTTTTTTTTTCTCCCACGATTGGCAAATGTGTTATTCTTCCACAGAAATGAAAACAACCTGCAATTTACTGGATTGCTTTACAGAGTCTTGGTGCAAAGAAGTGTATGTCATTATGACATCTGATATCTTTCAATGCTATTAATTGTCTTCAAGCGAGCGATGGAAAGCCTTATACCCCATTTTTTTTACTCCTACTCCATCAGAATTGGTTCACTGTTATGGGAGTACTGGGCAGACCCAGTTCAGATTTGTCTCCATCCGGAGTCTGGGTCATTCGGAAACTCTAATCCTTAACTAAAAGGAAATGATAAAAATACCCATGAAATTAATTTTCACACCTGCAGTTGGAATTAATAATGGCAACCAGAGTGGCATCCTATTTCAGCTCCCTCGAGGTGACTAACAGTCTTGGTCATTAATATAATCCCAACCACCAGAGGAATTCACTGTCTGAGGGATCTACCATGAAAAACAAATGATCCCCAGAGCTATGCCTGCACAATGGAAACTGGCTTTAGTCATGTATTAGTCATTTTATCACAAGATTGTATTTTTGCGCTGGGAAGTCTGCACTCTGATATTAAAAGACAACAGAACAGAACAACAGCATTTGACTTGGTAATTTGCACACAGGGTTTGATTATGTTTGAGCTTCCTCGCTTTAGAAGGATGCGTGTAAATGACTAAGAGCAATAAACGAAGTCTTCTAAGTGTGAGGCTTTCTCATGCAAAGTTCACATGCATTTATTACTGTCTGTGCTTAGCATCCATCCTGCATATATCTGTGGGCGATGCTTGTATTTCATCGTGATAAGGGAGTGGTCTATTGCTAAAATGCTGCTTGAATTTTCCCCTGATTCTGCTTTTCTCCCTTAATTGCAAGGGATGAAATGTGTCAAGTGTCTGCTTCACTCGGCTGGGAATCGCGGTACTGCCTCTGCAATTTCCCAGCCTTCAAAGATGACATGCAGCTAGCAAACTATAAAGCTAAGCGACTGCTCGGTGGCTCTGAGCAGCCTTCAAAAGGCATTTGCTTCTAGCAGTGGAGCAGCATTAGGACTTCAAGCAGGGCGCAGAATAGGTGTGCACTCGAATCCTTTAGCAGAACCATCTTTCAGAAGGACTTTCTCTAATTATGTTTGTTTAATCCTGCCCTAATGGCCGCACGTGATATGCTCCGAGTGTCTGAAATGTTCCAGCTTTATTCTCCTCTGCTCTCAGGACCAGCTTGGCTTGTGGAAAGCAAAAAACTATTCCCCGTGCCCCTGAAACCATCTGCTCAGGGTGTGAACATATTTCTACAACTACCTATATTTGTAACACAAAGAGGGTGGTCTCCTGCCTCTTCTAAATATAAAGTCTGGTAGGTTTTTTTTAGGCAGTACACACCTATCACACAGCACTGCTTGTATTGTTCTGGGAGACAGTAATAACCTCGTGGTGCTGCTGAGGAGGTCTTCCTATACCTGAAGTTGTTTAGTTGTGTGTTTACTCTGTCATACAAAGGAGCTTAAAGTTCTTTAGCAGTGGTGCTGCACAAGAATTAGAGAGAGAGTTGGAGACAGAGACTTCTCTCCCTGTAATTTGTACAGACATTTCAGCCACAGCTTTTTCCTTTCCATTTAGAGCAGTTACTAGGATCAGTTACTGCGAATGTAGCTTGTGTTATTCCCTGTGGAGTAGAAGACAGGTAGGGCAGTTTCTCTCTTTATTCTTTCTGTCCTCTCTACAGATTTACACCTTTTATAGCTGTTAAGGTAACTACCAAACTACTTAGAGACTGGCCTAGTGCAGCAGCAGGCTAGCACTTTCTGGTGTTAGTTTAGCCCCAGCAGGTTTAGATTCCATCCCCTGCAGTCTCTTCTAACAGGAATTCATTTTTTAATCTGCCTGAAATTCAAGGTTCAGCCTAAAGATGATTCCAGCAGCACCTGGCAAAGTCCTTTTGCAGGATATGATCCAAAATCAAGCTCTAGGAGCCACTAATAAAAGAGGCGATATACCATAAGGTTTCTGTAGTTTTCCAGATGATTCAAATAGCCCCATTAGTAAATCTAGCCTTGCAAATTTGAAGGAAAAATATCCATCCTGCCACACTTTTCCTGGAAGTACAGCTGGGAATGAAAGGCTGGCTGTAGCTGGGTGGGCATTTTCTCAGGAGAATTGGGATACCCACACCTTCGTATCATCAAAATTAAACAGGTCAGTACAAAAAGGGGCACTTCACTCCACAAAGGTCGCGTAGTGCCTTGTGTTGCATGGGTCAAGCTACCAGATGTGAACCCTGATGCCTGGTCACTCTGCTGCTACAGAGCAGAGTTCCTGGTATTAGAAAAAAAATTTGCACCACCATGTCAACCCACTCCAGCAGTTGCCAGCTGCACAGATTAATTTTTAACCTCCTTTTCATTTTCCAGGGCTAAGGCAGATGAGTAAACACTTCACGCCAACCCTCTGGACAAACTGTTGTTAGCTCGGTGGAGGTGACAGCTCCCGAGTGTCTGTCCTTTTGTTCCCAGAGCCCTTTTCTTGATTTTTCTGTTTTCACAGAAGTTTCATTCTGCCTCCTGGCCAGACACCAGCAAGAATTCCTCTGATGCCTGTTTGCAGCAAAGGTGCTGCAAAGCTGCAGTTATCTGAGCAGAGGAGGGCTGCTACAGGATTTCCTCATGGAAAAAAAAAAGAAAAAATTCAGTTTTAGGCTTATGGTGACTTCTCTGAAAGATAACTAAACTTTGCATACATCACTATCTGGAACTTGATCTTGGGGTCAGAAGTACAAGCATGCAAAATCTGCCTAAGCGAGAATGACGTGTAAACCCCCTCGTTATCTTCCCTATCACCTGCTTTAACAATACCCTGGTTTGGAGAGGGCCATCCTCCTTTACTTTGGACTGGAATGGCAGCTGCCAGGGGTAGAAGCAGGGCTTCCTTATCTTCCCAATCTGAAGCATAAAAATGGGGTTAAATGTCCTGGATAACAGTCCTGCAAACCCAGGCAGGGCACCTGAAAGCCATGAGCCCCAACATTGCCACTCAGACTGAAAGTCTAATGAATGGAATGGAATAGAAAACTATCCTTCATTACTTAGCAGGTAACTGTTTATTGATGCTACATGAGAATTTTGCCTCATTGGAGGCTGAATAAAAGCAGAGGAAGTTTTTCAATGTTTGGCCCTTCATTTGGGAATTTCAGCTAATAACACTGTCCTTCCTCTGTTTCACAAGTCCCCTAACTAATATGCTGGGATGTGTGAAAATATTGCTATGACTCATAGCCAGAGCTTCAAAGCCCAAATCCAAACTTCTTTAGAGGCTTGGGGTGGTTGGGGCAAGGGCAAAATTACAAAAATGATGATAAGATGTGTGAGGCCTGCTCTCAGGAGGGAACACCCATAGCATATCAACGCTCTTCAGCATCACCAGACAGCCAGTAGTAAACACATAAAAGTGCTTAGTGCATCAGACTTTCTGGTTAGGAGCAATTTTCATCACCATGCGTCCAAGTTAGTAAGAAATGAAAAAAATATACAGCATCCTGGAGAGGTGAAGCTATTGGTCTCACCAGAAAACCCAGCAGGAAGTTCAGGGATAGGTCATCAGTTAGGGAAGCAGGAAAAAATTGAGAGGAAATGAGCAGTACCTGGTACTTAGTTTTATCTCATTTTAGGTGTTCTTTCCTCACAGTTGATACCAAAAATTAACCATGTATTTCTGGAAAACAAAAGAGCTGGTGAGGAGGAAAAAGTTGTCATCTGATTCCCTTTGGCTGTCAACCCTACCTAAAGCACGTGCTACAGAGGTTTAATGAAACTTTTCATTTGGACAGAACACAGACTGTCCCAAGTACAGCACTCACGAGTGTCCAGTCTTGTGCAATTCAAGGACTTTGTGGTAAACATAACATCTCTAATGCAGAACAATTAAAGTCATTCTCACCACAGCTGAGCCTGGCTCATTTCTGAACAGGGTGCAGTGAATGTTGTATCAAGCCTGTGATGATCTGACTGTTTTAGGAATAAACCTTTTAAAGAAGAGAAGACATTGATAAAAAATTGAGGTGCCACAGAAAAGGCCAGATGTTCAACTTTTAGGTCTTTAAAGGGCATGCAAATTTTTTCTCATGACTGAATGTGCATATTACCCATTGATGTGATCACTTATGCATCCAGCTCATCATCTGAATAGGCAAATATCGTATCTTCTGCAGCAACCATACTCAGAATTTAATGCAAAATTCATTCTTTTTGAAAATCAGTCCCCTAAAACACAATGGTAAATCATGCACGATGAAGTGATATGAAGAGAAGTGCTGCACCCTTCTTCTGAGGTCTTTATTTCTTTTCTCTAGAAAAATGTCTCCACCTTGATGCTGAAAGCCACAATTATTATTTCTTCATAGTCACACTGTGTCGCTGCTCAGTGGCTCACATCGTTGATTGGGCTCCGTTATGCTAAATTCTAGAATGCCCAAAGAGCTAAATATAAAGCAGGAGACAACAGATACAAAAATAGATGTGGACCACAAGGTAACCATGAGCCACAGTTACCATGAGCCTGCAGCAGATTTGTCTTCTGAGGTGCAGTGAAGCAGAGCTGGAGTGACCCAGGACGTGACAAAAGAGCACAAAGGATGAAGGGTTAGTGGTGGTTCTCACATCACTGAATCACCACACTGAAAGGATTATCCTGCATCATGATAGATGACACGACAGCTGTCATGCAACCCATGACTGAATGATGCCCAAAAATGAGGGTTCTGATCCCACATGATGAGCTCCCTTGTCTTTTTTTTTCTTTTCAATTTTTTTTCTTTTTTTTTTTTCTTAACAAAGGTAAGATTAGTGTCCCACGAACAGCCAGTTCTCAGCTCTGCCATGGTGTTTTGCCTTGCCTTTCATTTCCTGGAAGATCCAATGGTTATGGGCTTCCTTGCTCATTTCCTTTCCAACCACATGATGTTTATAGTTACCATGTTTGAACAAAGAGAGCAAATTTATTTGCAGAAGATATGTAATACAGTATAATATGATAATATACATGAAATATAATCTACATTTGTATACCAGCTTTTTAGCAGCAGTACTGACCTTAACAAGAATTGCTTACAATCCCATCTCCAGGCACCAGAATCCTTGAGTCTCCTTGGTACGGCAAAATACTTTCCATTCATATTATGACCCACTGTACTTAGCTGTTCTCTCATACACAACGACAGATGTATGTAAGAAAAGATATGTAGGAAAGCAAACCTGCCATGGTTATCTGTCTCTAAAATGAATACTTACTCAGGAAGACAAAACGCTCTTCCCCTTGCTGGGAAAACCTAAGCTATGTTATGTACACAAATAACATGCCCCTAGTTTTGGTGCCATAAAGCATAAATCACAATTTAGCCCTCTGCAAAAAGCCTCTCTGCACCGAGCTGCTGTGCCCGAGGTCCACCTTCCTGGGAGGAGATGGGCAGAGCTGGAGGAGGTGGCGAGGAGGAACCTCCTGGCACCCATCCCTGCCCCTGCCACCACACATCATCTCTGCAAGCACTCAACTGGGAGCAAACCTCACTGTGGGCTTTTTCCAGGTGATGTCAATGCAATGCTTGCTTTTCACTTTTTAAAGGGTTGTAGGAATTCGAGATCCGTGTCAGGACTCTGATCCCCTGTGCAGGATGGAAAAGGATTTTTAATGAAAACAAGGTTCAGCTGTGAATATTTTAATACAGTGCCGAAGTGGTAACAGGATGATAAAGTTTTGATAGGCCTGGTATTGGCTTTTATTTTTTTAAGGGGGAACTCCTCTCTCACCAACAGAAAAAGCATTTTTAATGCCAACATCAATATGAAGTGCTGCTGGGACTTTTATATCTTTTCAATATCAGGCCTATGTTCAAGGAGCAAAAATAAATGCAGTGTTCACAACCATTTGATATTATAGCTGAATAGCTTTCAAAAAGCTCTTACCATGTTTTTATGCACAAAGTATGGTTTGGAGGTTGGGGATGGAAAATGAGGGAACTGGAGGGGAGGGGAATCTTTTTGTTAATTTATAGATGCTAGCTGAAATGTTTAAGACCAATCTTGCCAGGGTCACAAAATGGTGTGAAGATTGGTTTATTTTGCAAATAGCAGAATTTCTTCTTCTTCTTTCCTTTTTTTTTTTTTTTTTCTGGCAGCATCAATAAATTTGTTTGATGCACTTTAAATGTTTAATTAAAACATTATGTTAGCACATTTACTGTAAGTGATAAAAACACTTTGGAGGTGGTCTTAAAGCAATTGGTGGCTCTGAAATTGCTAGACATGCACTAGTAAATCAGATACAAAGTCCATAAATTGGAACGATTCTCTTTCAGGCCTGTGCCATTTCACAGATATTAAAGCTGCTTAATTTAATTCCTCAGTAATGTGAAATGTGTACAGCAGCTGATGTCACTTCTTCAGACTGATTGTTTAAGGTCATATAAACTCAGGCCTACAGCATACAGGATAGAAATTCCCTCTTATATTAATACTGTTTATAATTCAGCTCTCCTTCAATCCCTTAATCAGAAAAGAAATGTTTATTGTGTGATATTGCTATAAAATGAGTAGGAATTGTAATGAGTACTTGAAAAAGTAGAAGAAATATTTACTAAATCACAGCTACTGGTACCAAATGTCTCTTCTTTTTAAGCAGGCTTGTTCAACTTAAAAGGAAAATTTGTTTTTAATGCAAAGCAGTTACTTTTATATATGGAATTCAACTCCATTTGGTAAAGTAAAAAGTACAAAGGAGAAATAAAAGCTACTGTAAACTATTCCTTGCAAATGACTTTGTTCCCCAGCAAGTAGCACTGCCCCATATTTACCTGATGAAATCTATAAGCAGCTGAAGTCAACGGGTGTTTTTCTGCTTCCTCCCATTAGAAGGGCTCATGCTTTTAGGAATTGCATAGGTAGCATCTTTAACAATATGCAAGGGATAGCATCTGCTGCTCCACTGCTGTTTTAATACCTGCATTTAAAACACAATAGTAATAAAAATTTCAGAACAAATTATTACGATTGTCTTCTTTGCCTACGTTGGAAATCTTTACTGAATCAAATTAATACAGAATATAAATATCACAATTAGATTTCACCAAGATGAGCAAAGAATGAATCTTCCTTCTTCAGCTAAGAAAGTAGATTTTCTTGAGAAATCTCTGAGTCAGCATTTCTTGCAAGATGAACCTTTTTCCCCTTCCCCCAACAATGTCAATAGCTGAGAAGTCAATGATTTCCAAGGATGTCACGGATAACTTGCAATAGGAAAGGTAAAAGTTCACTCATTTTGATGTGTACATAACCTATTTCAGTCATCTTTAACAATATGTAACATGAAATTCTTAGCATGGAAAACTTGACTAGATGTCATGTCCCCTACTCATAAAAACAAAGCTGTGTGACAAGTTTATCCTGGGATGCAGGAGAAAAATTAGCTCCATTAGAGGCTTGACTCTGGAGCAGCAGGAGCTCTTCACAAATTGCTCTGCTGCAGGAGTCACTGGGTAGATGGTTTCTCGACATGAGGGTTTCCAGGGCTGTGAATATTTTATTTTTTATTCTCTGCAGTGTCTGGTACCACCGAGTCCTGACTCATGGCTGAGATCAATGCCACGCCAGGGACAGAGCGGCAGAGCACAACCCGTGCTGGTGCCAGTGATGTCAGAGGAGTGTGTTGGTGAAAATGCTACTGTCCTCTTCAGTGTGTTTTTAATTCATATTTGCCCTCTTTCCTGATGAAACCACGTTTTTGCCACCAGCATGAGGTAGAATGGATTTTTATCTCTCATGCATCAACCGAGTTATCAGCACGTTCTAATTACACTGTGTTGCGAGAAGCAGCAAGAGCACAGCTGGATGTTCCGACTCCAGATCTGAGGTGTCTGCAAGGCAGACATTTAAGAAAATAACTAAATACTGAGGCTCATTAAACCATGTAATATTTAAAGCAGGGTTGAATCTGTCTCATGATCTCTGTCCTGTGTGGTCAAATTCCAACTGTATGTCTTCCTGCCCTACTATTAATCATTTTTTGGATCAAGAGACAAAATCACCTCTCCAACATTCTTAAGCAAATGTGTGTTTTTTCCATAAACAAATAAAGAAATCAAAACTATTTATCTTAACTTGTTGATTTGTCCAAGTTATCTCATCCCAGATATAATGACTATCCCAAACATTAACAGGAAAAATTCTTTGTAACAGCTGCACCTATTTTAAAGCTGTTATTTTCTTCAGTCTTATGTTGTACTGGTTGCAAACTTTAATGGTTAAAAAAGTAGCAATGTAGTAAAACCTGGGCAATCTCTCCCATCTTCACCTGATCTTTTTCAGATTCTCATAACTGTCAAAAGAAACAGAGAAACCAACTGTTGCCACACATAGTGAGGCCTTCACTGATAAACTCTGACAGAGCCCTGTCAAGCTTCAAAGTGATTTTCAGCAGAAATTAATACTCTGTGTTAGAGTCATTTTCAGAAGAAATTAAGTGCACTGGAGTAATTTATGCCACCATTTCCAAAAGGAATAATAGTTAATTCTGTATTTGTAATAGAGTATTCATAACTGAAAATTAAATCCCAGATTGTGGCAGTTCAAATTTGGTCACTGTGCTTCATATAAAGAAAAAAGCAAAACATTTATTATCAAGTATCGGTCCAGCCAGAGTTCCAAAGCACTTGTATTGGAAAAATATCATGAGGTGTGCCCACAAGTCATGAATATCCTTCCTAGGTACTGTGAATTTTGATAATGTGTAGCCATTATATACATACATTTGCATTACGCAACATTTATATTTGTCATAGGTTAAAATTATTTACTTAAGCAGCAATATTTGTATCTAACTGAGCACAGCAGTCCTCAAGGTAAGCTTAAGGCCCCTGGGATTTTTTTCCTTTTTTTTTTTTTTTTTTTTGGAAAACTACATTTTTAAACATTTTTGATATTTCATAATATAGTTTGTGACAGGGCTATTTCACCATTCACTAACGTGGGCTGCGGTGTCATCACATAGTCCCTAACACTGTGTCACTCTGAGTCTATGGAGAAGACATCAAGATGTCAACATTTTCCGAAAGGGGAAAGAGTGCCAGTGCAAGTTTGCAGAGACACGGTGGTGTGAGAAGAGGAGGAGAAATGACACGGTATCTGTGGCTGTACAACACTGCTGGACAAAGACAGGAGCCTTTGAAGAAGTATGTGCAGTATTCAACAGGAAGCAACCATGTAATTGTGACATTTTTCAAGCATTAAGGGATATTTACATACATTTTTTAAATAAGTGCTTTACAACAGGGAGTCTCACCGTAGTAAGAGCAGGTGATTGGAAAGTGGCACAGTCGTGTGTTGAAGAGGAGGAGAGAGGAACAGTCTCTTGGGATGTGCAGAGCTGTCCTGGAGAGGTTTCCTTCCTGCCTTTTCCTGATCAGTGGAGGGTGCAGCATCCTCCTGAAGGCTCTGCACAGCCTGTGAGCAGCTCAGAAGAGCAGCCAGCAGCACCAGGCAAGAGTCTTCTCCTGGAACCAGGGGACCACATCCAGCACAGCATCAGTGCCCAGGCAGTGCTCCTGGTGCATGGTGGTACCCACTCATTTCATCATTTGAGATCACTGAAGGCAGATTGAAAGGTTCATTTATATTTGAGAAATTGGCCAAAGCCCTCAGGGATGCACAGCTCCTCCAGTCTCTGCAAGCATTTGTCTTTCCTCACCCTGACCACGTTTCATTAAATATCCAGCCCTGCACCTCCCCTTCCCACCTGCTGCCTCTTCTCCCAGCTGTGCCCAGCTCTGTCCAGTGCTGTGAGCAGGGAGGTTTCCCATAGCCCTGCTTCCTTGGAAAGGACTCCCCACCATTTCAGGAGTGCAGCTCTGCAGTGTTGAGTTACATTTTTTTAGCCCAGACATCTGGAATGTATCATATAGAGGCCAGATTTGAGGAGTATCTTCATTTTATGCTGCCTGCAGGAAGGAGGAAGGCAGAGGGTTCACATTACTGCAGCACAGATGAACTCTAAATACTTTTTGTTTAATTAGTGGGCGATGTAAAGGTGCATGTTAACACATGGTCCACCAAAGTCCTTTCTGACCCTCACTAAGGAAGCCCCTCCATCAACGTTTGTTGCATCAGAGCAAAACTGAGGTAGAGGGATACAGATCCCTTCTTGCTGAATGGGACCAGGTTTCCATAGGTACTTCCATATTTTAGGAATGGGTGCTTCTTTTCTTCGAGAGTATTGAAGGTTGATTGTCTAAAGTGACCGAGGCAACTAAAATCCTAAGATTCAGAAAACTTTAGGGCAGGGGCAGGATTCCAAAGCACCCAGGTGCCACACTATGACTGGTAGTGTGAATATGTGTCAAAATCAGGTGCTTTCTGCCCTCTCCCCAGCTGACAAACGGGACTCTGGAGGTCCAAATATGCCATGTTGTGAAAATAAGAATAAAACAAAACAAAACAAAAAGCCTTACTACCTTCATTTATCAGTGCAAAATGGAAAAAAACCCAGAGTTCAGTGCAGCCAAACAGATGAAAGATGCAAATGGCCTGACCTTGGGTGGTGGGTTTTTTCCAGCCTTTTGCTGTGCTTTCTTAGGGAGGGATTGTCGTCATTACCACAGGCAAGGTCTCCTGGGCACGGAGCTGCGGCTGCTGCCGAGAGCAGCGAAGCCAAACCCACCATTGGTGCAGCTCCACCAAAGCTCCCAGCCTCACAGAAGGGACTAATTTGGCCTTGTGTATTTTGAATAAATTGTTAACTCTTCTCGGCATGAAGAAGTGATTATTGAAAAGTTTGCCTCCACATACAAATGCAAATGACAGTCGAAGAACACGTGAATGTTAATCTTCCAAACCAAGTACGTAGACAAATGCTAGTCATTAGAAACATTTCCGTGCATTTATATTAGGCTGTCCTCTAAAAGACTTTTCAGACAAATATGTCATCAAGATATTCAAAACCATGTAATCTTATCCAAAGTTTCATCTATCAACAGTACAGTTTTCATCTCTCGCAGCTGTGTGTCAGAATGTGCAGGCAGATTAGCCAGCTGATAGCAAGGGGGGAAGGGAAAGAGGGGCTCTGTCATCATCAAGAAATACTGCAGGGGAGAAGAGACTTGCTGTTGATTTTTAAAAGAATCTCCCCAAGAACCCTTTCTGTGCAGGGATGCAGAGGATATTTGCGAAGGCTTTAATTTTTTGATGGGAGTTGGTGCTCGCCCCTGCTCAAAGCCCCCCTCTCCTTGCTTCCCCTTCCCTGCAGAGTGTAAGTTCTCATAACAAAAAACATCCTGAGCACAATTGTGTATCTGTTATCTGTGGCAAAGAGTCCCCCTCCACAGCAGATTAATCCACCAGATTTCTTGTGCCTTCATAAGCCCACGGAGAGCCTGAAAATACCCAAATCCAGATGGTTTTGAATTCCAGCTGCACCTTTCACCTTCCTCAAAGGGCAAATCCCCACACAGGTCCCTTCTTCTCCCAGAGCCAGAGGGATCACTTGGGGGAAAAGAGAAAAAAAGTTTACATTAACACTTTTCAGCAAATTCTGTAATTCTGTTGTTTCAAGAAGAGAGATGAATGATGACATATATGGGCTTCTGATAAAGATGCAAAGAGATAGGGCTAAAACATACAGTAAAATGCTGTGAAATGATTCCCCAGTATGAGATTCAATATGCTGCCACTGTTGTCTATGAGACAATGTCTTTGAATCCATGCATATGAATTCATGCATAATCTTTGAGCGTATTCATTTTTAAATACATTCTTTCAAGTGGATTTTAGCATTACTGAGTAGCTCTAGCTTGACAGCACTTGAAGAAAATGTTTTCAAATTTGGGGAGATGGGAAAGTTTTTAAAAACCACTGAAGAGCTGTGAGGACTTAACATTGCCTAAAATAGGCTCATGATTTTCTGGGTATCTTGGAAGCCTCTTCTCAAAGTGAAGCCCTAAATCTCCATGTTTAATGACACAAATTTAATGCCTTGATTTTCAGTCTCAAATACAGTTTATGCTGACCATATAGAATATTTAGCATGTCTGAACATTACCTGTCCCAACAAAACCATCTTCAGGTTTTGGGGGTTACATTTTTGTTTTGTGCTTTTGGCATAAACGTTCCTCCCCCATGGACAGACAGAAACAAGGACAGTGCTTAGCCATTGTCAGGGACTCTGCAGCCTAAAGGTGTATTTCAGCAGAAAGAAATCTGCTTTGGTGGAGAATCCTACGACAAGAACACCTCCCATCACCAGGGACTGAAGGCAGCTGGTATCAGACCACCTGCAGGGATTGGGGTACAAGTCACCAAAGCCATAACTGAGGGAACTGAGCACTGTGGGAGGCAGAGCCCCGAATCTTGCTCAGATTCCTCTGAGCTTGTCTGGTTCCTTAACTTCAGTACCAAATCCATCTTTCTAATGGGAGCATAACGCTTATCCTATCCCCCTAATTGTTCCCCCAGCCTTGGAAATGTTCTTTGGAGGCACTTGAGTGAGAAAAAATGTTGGAGCACAGAGAAAGAGCCTTTTGAGAGCCAACATGGAGGTGTCCTGTGAGGGAGAAAGGAGAAGTTGTCCACTAAAACACAACCCTTAGATGCAAAAAAATTTAACATCCCTGGAAAAGGAGACCCAGTATGGAATTTCTTAAGGCTTCACTTGACAAACTCTAATTTTAAACTCAAAATAATTTAAAAAACCACTTATATTGTTAGTTCCTTGCTTGGAAAATTACCACTGTCTCTTGTGAAGAAATGGAAAGGAAACAAGGAGCGGGGTGGGAAGGGGAAGACACATAATGTGATGAAACAAGACGTTGCTCCCAGCCTGGGGCTCGCTGCCTGGGCACACACTCCTGCCTGCCAGCCAAGGTCCACCGGGTCAAAACTCGGCTGTAGGGACTGCCCTGAGCTCGTGTTTACCTACAGGAGCCATTGCAGCCTCTCAGGAAATAATCCACATTCCCAAATGAGCCTGCGTGCCCAAATATTTATTTGCTAGTTAGGTGGTAATGGCTCTAGAGTGGTTGTCACAGTCTTTTGGGGACAGTGTGCGACTTGTACAGCTACACAGGGTTTGTGCACCAGGTGAGGCATTAATCAGGCTAGCTGGAGTATTATGGTCTGTCCACAAATCATTAATGCTGCCTCCGGTGCTGAACGCTGTTAACACGGGTACTTCAGGCTGCTCAGTCAGCCCAGTCCCACATAGATATTTAGGCCAAAAAGCTCTTCAGACCTTTCCCAACCCCATTTTTATTGCTGGCCATGCTGCCAGAGCAGCAGAAAACAGTGTAAGGCATGGGACCATGGGAGGAGGTTCTGGAGTCACGGCTTCAGCAGGGAAAGGCGGAGGAGAGGGAGAATCTGCCAAAACAAGCAGGGGTGGTGTGGCTTTCAGAAGACAGGGGCATCGAGCAGCAGGGAGCAGAGCTTGCTGGAGTGGTTTTTAAAGATGGCTTAGGAAACAGGCTTTGATTTTAGCAGCCAGTTCTACCAATAGAGCCCAAACTGCCCCCGGCACAGCTCTGTCCTTTTTCTTCGCCTACACACCACCACAAGCCACAAAGCACTCACCAAGACTGTGTAACAAACTTAACTTCAAAAGACCAAAAGCCACAAGAAACATAATGTCCCACAAGAAGGGAGCAGGAGCACAAAGAGAGATAGTAGTGGTGATTTCCCCAGATTCCTTTCTGTGAAAAGAGAGAAGTGGGCAGCCAGGAGGTTTATGATACACTTCCACATCTTCTTTCAGTTCCCAGAGCTGCTCCAGGTTCCCTTAAGGGTTCCCAGCTTCAACCGGGAGATACAGAAATGAAATGTGAACTCCAAGTCCAGTGAGTACTGGGAACCTCTTTCTAACCTCATCAGAGCAGTCTTACAGGGGTAAACAAACAACAAATGGCAGGAGTTCTGTTCTCCCGATGGCCATGGCTGTGGTCAGCTCTGATGGATGCCAACAGACCCTGTGAGGACCCATTCTGAGGCTGGTGTTCCCTCCCTCAGTCTTGTCATCCATCTTTTTTCTCAGAATGGCTGGAGTCAAGGATGTGGTCTTGACTTTGCCTCCACTGATAGCAGCGTGGAGATTTCATTAAGGAATCTGCTCGTGGAGGCTGATTGGAAAATGTTGCTCTCCCAGGACGTGAGTGCTGGGTGTGCACCCCTGCCCCATGCCCTGCCTCTGCCTGCAGCAGTGTTCACAGTCCCCTCTCACAGGCAGGAGAACACAGAGGCTGCTCTTTAGGCAAGGACACTTTCCCCCACTAGTGCACTGGTGGTGTCCTTGGCAGGGAGTAGAGTGTCATCTGCAGTTTGCACAGAGCAGGCATAATCAAAACAGCTCTCCTCCTAACTCATAACAGACAGCATGTCACTGAGATGGGTTTACCATTGGCTGGCTCCCCTGCACAGCCCAGATTCAAAGCAAAACAGAAAAAACCCCAGGGCTGTGTGTAATCAGGGATGTGAACACCGACCCAGAAGTTGCACATCCCACACCAGACAAGGCGAGTCACACAGAGATAACAGAGGTTCAATAACTCCTCCAGCAGATTGAGCACTTGATTACTCTGAACAATCTGCTGCAAAGAGCTGCAGCCTTGCCAGGGGGGATTCATGCAGCCTTCCTCGAGCCAGGAAGCCACCTCTGATGCTGCACCATGGGCTGGGAACACCTCCAGGAACTCCTGAAGGTGCTTTTGTCCTGGAGAGGAGGTCTCTTCAGTCGTGGTGAACTCAGCCTGATCTCAGAAGGTTTTCCAGGCCAACAGAGGCACCTGAAGACTTAGAGAACGATGACACTGCCAGATGGCACAGCCCAGGGAGAGGATGAAATGAAGGCTGCGGGG
Source organism: Picathartes gymnocephalus (assembly GCA_013390045.1). NCBI lineage: Eukaryota > Metazoa > Chordata > Aves > Passeriformes > Picathartidae > Picathartes > Picathartes gymnocephalus. The sequence goes on along the minus strand of WEKY01022936.1, from coordinate 357,302 downwards.
GATGCATACACTGATTTCTCCAAAGACTTATAACCACGATGAAGAAAGAAATAGCTCTGCCACAAGAGAGTCTGATGAGAAAAGTCATTTGCTACTGAAATGTAATTTAAAAAATGTATTTAATACCACTTAACAACACAAGCCTGTAATATCCTCTTATCTAAACTGCTTGTGGATTACTTGCTTTTCACTTACTAACCTACCCAATAATTTCTACAAAAAATAAAAATACAGGTCAGGCTTTTGCTACCAGATTTAGTTATTTTACTACCAGACAAAGATGAGCCAGAATGGTTATCAAGAAAAATAAAGGGGGAAAAGAGAATTGGGAAATCTTAGACATTGTATTAAAACAACAGTTTTTAGGGTGTTTGATTTACTATTCAACTGTGCGCAGCTGCTGCTGTGAGAAATAGGAAGCATGCCAAGGGAAAGAGATGGGGGAAAAAATTAACGGGTGGGGGAGGTTTGCAGAATCAACTGGTTACTGAGAGATGAAATTTTTTTATGAGTAAGCCCCTGCTGAAAAGCACTTGTTTGTTTGAACCAGCTTACTGCTTACCCACTGACACGGCAATGCGGGTTCTCTCTCCCAACCACGTAATCACCAAATGCATAATTTAGATAGCATTTGGGGTTTTCATGCACTGATTTAGATCCTCAGTGCTTTCCCCTCCTTATCTTGGAGCAAACTAAAACCTGCTGGGGTCCTGGCACAGGTTTCCTCCTCTCTGCAGTGCTCTGTGTGAAGGGGAGCACTGCCTGTGGGGAGGGCAGTAAATGGCTCGAGTCCTACCTCGGTGTAGGGAGGAATCTCAGCAGAGTGAGGTGAGAGCTGTGGGTTCGAATGCCTTCAGGAGGAGGACGGGAGGAAAGTGGTACTCTCAGCATCCCAGGCTGGTTCCACCTTCCCTATTGCTGCGTTACAGAGCAGAGAAGAGCTTTCCTTTCCCCAGTTTTAGGGGAAGGATTCAGGTTTCAAATGTCTGTGGAAGATACATAACCAGGACTTTTTGAAAAAGGAAAGCTCTCTGCTTGGTCCTGAGGAAGGGCCCTAAATCTTTTAAAAATCCACACCTTCACTTGGCTTTCCCTGTAAGACCACTTAGGCAGTCCCCTGCTGACTGTCCTCATCTGTGTGAATCCCATTCCTGGGCTCTCAGCATTTTTCAGACACTTCACCTGGAAACCTAAGAACCAAAGTCAGGACTATTCAGCACCCTGAATTTAGGAATTATTTTACTGAATCTTAGTCTCTTTTCACATAACCTAAACCTTGTTTTGTAGTCCAAGGGAAAAAATCCTTCAGTCTCCTCAGAACAAGCTTGACTTTTTTGCAATAATTTCTCGGGTTACATTTTTCCCAATTTCTCCTGTGGGAAGCCCCAGCATACTTACAGATGCCCTTGTTACTGTTTGGTGGCTTTCTTGTAAGTGTCAAAGACTCAACAATTTTTGAGTGTTTTAAATTGTCTAAAAACAAAACTCACACCCTGAGGCACAGAGCTCAAGTCTAAAACCTGGTCTGTGATATTCCCCACAAGGAGGAGGGAATGGGCATCACTAGAAGTCCTGGTTTTCCTCTTGGTTTACTCATTGCTGAAAATCTGATGCGGGAGAAACTTTTGAACTCGAAATGCTCATTTGCAGTTGATTGATAAACTCCCTCAAACAATGTTTTATTGTCATGTAGATCCAACCATATCTACAGCTATGAGGCAGCTAATAGGCTTGGCCCCAGTCTGTTCCTCATGATATTAATGAAGGGTTCTTTTCTAGAACCTGTTCAAATAAAAAGCATTTAAACGAAGGGATTAAAGCACTGTGCAGAGCTCCTTTACAACAGAGCCCTGTGAATGGCCCTGTTTGCATCTGCTGCATGGTCAGGAGAGCACCCATTGTGTTGGCACCCCAGAAAGCCCCACTGCAGAATATTAGACTTGAGAAATCATTTATTGGGATCTTATCTTGCATACCTAATTGAGATGTCAGGCCACTGCATTTAAACTATAACTTGCAGACTAATTAAAGGCAACAACTTAGTGCTTACCTAGGGATTCAGGGAGATTGCATGATGACCTGCCTGTTTAGTAAGGAAAGATTAAACAGCCTGAACTAAACAATGTCTGTATTTTTCTGGTGGTATCTGATTTGGGGGAGTAATCCCACTTTATCCCCAAACATAAACCTTTTTGTTATTTAGAGGGATATAACCTAGAGGTGCCTTATGGACCTTTTCACCTGGCTTTGATGTCCTAACAGTTACCAGCCTTAAGCTTGTTGTTTTCCTGTTTTATCTTTGCCCAGATTGTTTCCAAGCAGCTATGTGGTTAGTGGGAAAGCCTCAGTTTTCTGCAGGGAAAATGGCAAATGAAACAAATAAAGTTTTATATATGTTTTGTTTTCTTTTGTTTGCAAATGCACGTAAACTTATAACTCCAAATTTTAATCTTTGTATTGAACAACAGTGCATGGGATTCACTTGCAGAATAGCAGATCTGAAATTGCAAGTTAAAAGCTATGGGGTCACTGCTGGGACAGGAGGAAGCAGGAGGCAGTTTTCCTCTCTTCATGAAGATGATGATGATGATGCCTTGATTTTGCATGGTGAGGAAGCAGGGAGGCAGACACTAAATATGAAAAGCAGAAGTTTATTTGACAGTGTTATGAGGAGGGTAACTGGATGCAAACCTTTGACATTGACACACTGGAATGCTGTAAAAATTTAATTAGATGGGTACATTAGTCATAGTTGTATTAGGGGGTTCATACTCTACATGCAAAAATGCATGCTCCAGTACAAAAGAAATATTTAAGTCCTTCCTGTAAATACCATTTCCCTCATTATTGGGAAATGTGGTCTCAGAGGGACCATTGACCATGTCATTGTATTTACAAAAGTATGGTTAGAATGAGATTAACAGCATTTATGGGAAGGGTTTTCCTACGCAGAGAATGATACCTATTATACGGGGAAGGTTGTGCAGCCGAGTTGCAGTGAAGTAGGCATATGTGGCTGCTTTCTGCTTTCATGGAGGGCTCACTTCTACACTATTAAACTCCCTTTAATAGCCTCATGCTCCCTTATACCAGGGCTGTTGGTGAGCTCAGCTGCATTGAAGCACTTCAAGAAGTCCCACTTCAATTCTGGCTGCCCCTGGAAACCATTGGGGTACGTTTTATAGCTTCACAGCTGTCCCAAGGAGAGCTCAATTGACTGGCTCATTCAGTCTGGGTAGTTAAAAAAAGAAATTCACAATTTGGTCCTTGCAAGGTGATCCTTTGGGAGTGGCTTTATTTGGGAAGTTCATCTGAATCCAGTGCAGAGCACTCAGGTGGTATCTCATAGTTCCCAGTATGGATCTGCATGACTGCAAATAAAAATTTTGATAATTTCCAAACCTGAAGGTTTTTTTCTTAATTTTCAAATTTTGGCTATGTCCAAAATCTTGCAGGGAGATACCTAGATTTCAATTATCCTTTTCTGCTTTGTGGTGATCAAATAAACTATTTGGTCCATTTATTTAGTCTAAATATTTCCTACATGCTTAACATAAAGGACCAGGGTACTGTGGGGCTGGTCCACAGGCTGAAGAACACAAATCTTTGCAGAAAAGCTCTGAATGTGAAGGTCAGGGTGGTAAATCAATTCCAAAACAAAGAACTGGTAAACCAGTTAGAAATTACAGTTGAAAGGACATGCTCAGCTCTATTACTGCATACGCACAACACTCCTTACATCATAGAATGTCATTGTGTCTTTTGCAGGAAAAAATATACATATTTCATATAATTTGAAAATATTTCTTTTCAGAAATCCCTGCAGAAAAGGATTTTGGACCATTTCCCGTAGTTTTCTTCCCCTTCAGTTTTACTAAATGTGGAAAATTAGATAACGTTTCCATTTGACAATGTTCATTTAGTAGTAAATAAGCAAATAATTGGTCATGTTTTATTTCAAACAGTGTTTCAGTTCTGGTACCATGTGTGACATTTAAAAATTATTATGAGATTGAGATACTGGATAGGAAAGGGACACAAACAAAGGATGACTCAACCAAAATCAACTAATACTTTGTCTTAATCAGCATTTGGATTGTTCTGATGAATTTTATATCAACGTTACAGAAAAGGAGAAGGCGATACTGGTTACCAGTTCATTTCCCAGAATTCAGGGAATTTTCAAAGAGGATAATGTTGTCTGTAATTACCTGTAAGCTTATAAAAAAGATGTGTAACTTCTGGGGAAAACAATTGTCACCCTAGGAAATCCCATGTGCAAATATCAGGAGTTTATACTGGAGAAGGGTGTGCGTGTGTCTGTCCAGGATTATACACATAAAATAATGAACAGCAGCCTGTGCTCTTGTTTGAAACACCAAAACGTGGATCAAAATTCACCTTCAGTCTCATGTACTATTTACACAAATTGGGAAAAACAAGGGTCACATTGGAAAGGGAAAGAAAATCAAGTCCAAAAATACAGTTCATGTTAAGAAGACTTTCTTTTCCAAATCCCAAATATAGAATGATGACCGCACAAAGAGACTTGCCCTTTAATGTCATGTTGGCTATTTGAAATCAGTAGATCAGTCAGAGCAGCTGAATTGCTCTATTGGAAAGGATAACCAGCCAAATGACCACACATTGATTGCAACGCAGATGCATCTACACAGAATATTTTTAAACAAGTTAAAAAAAAAAAAAAAAAAGAGGCTACCCTTCTCTAAAACATCTGTTGTCAAACTTTCCCAGAACAGTTAGAATGAGAAGCAGTTTGGGGCTTTCAGGGGTATTTTGTCATAGATGAAATAGTCAGCCAAAAACTGCATCTACTCAAATATTGGCATGAGTATCTCAAGAAATTTGAGGGACCTCTGCAGGAACGATATTGGTGGATAAAACTCTCAAGAGATTTGACTCCAAGAACATACTTAATCATTGATCCTGCTACATTCAGCAAGTGACAAAGTGGGATTTTAATTTGTACAGCTTCGGAGAAAAGGGAGTAACTCAAGAAAATAAAGATAGAGAGTGAAATGAAATTGATTAAAAAATATTCTGCATGAAAATGTGTAAAATTTGCAGATGGTAGCCAATATTACACTGCGCAATGATCTCCAAAAGGAAGTGCAGCAAAAAGGCCTTATTTTACATGGGTCTTTTGAAACTGTATAGAATAAATCTCAAGAGTATCTTCTAAGTCTGGTAGAATGATGGTAAAGAAAAGCAAAATTTTATCATGATAACATAATCATAGGCAAGGAATTAAGTTTCAATTGCATGCAGCAACTCAAACAAACATACAAAGTGTGAGAAAGGTGACGATGACACTACAGCAGAGTGGTTTGGATGGAAGTTAGATGTATAATAGGTGACTTGTTTTGGGCTGTGTGCCCACAGACACCACCTAGACACATCCCAACACCCTCTGAGCAGGCAGCTGGGTGACATCAAGGTCCTAACACTCTGTTTCTCAGTTCACCTGTCTGTTAATCACATTGATGTATTTTTAAGTTCAATTAAAACCAAGACTCCCACTAACATACAAGCTGCAGATCTTTAGAGACTTAAGAATTTAAGTCCCATTTGAAAAAGTCTGACAGACGCTTTTGAAAATTGGATTCATAATTAGTAAACCAGACAAGTGGACTCTTAAGATCATTAGAAAGATATTAGGTAGAAACTTCAAAGTCAGTGGGATTTGCGCACCTTAGTCACATAAGCTCCTCTGAAAACTTTTCCTCCATGTCAATCTGCATTCAAATAATTCTCCCTGCACTTGGATACAGTGTGTTTGTCACGACCACTGAGCACAATAAACTGAATCTCAAAATTCCAGTAGTACTAGGAATTAAATAAATATCTCCTTAAAACATTTTCTTTTCTAAAAGGTAAAAGAAATTGTGACCATACCACAGGGAGAGGAAAAAAAATTATCTTGTTAAATCAGACTGAAGTAGTTCCAGCTTGTCCACAGCCTGTTCCCAAGTGAGTGCTGGAAGATCAGAAGGCTGTGACCAGCAGATCCTAGGCAGAAGCAGATGTTGTGTCCAGAGCCCTCGCTGTGGAATTCAATAGCTGGTTTGGTGAATCATTTGAACTGGTCACTTGGGAAGGCAGTGCCTGCTTAGTTTATGGTAAGTTTGAACACTCCAATATTTGAACAGTGTATTTCTACCTCTTACTGGAACAGAGAGGCTGTGTTTGTAAATAAGATAACAATTTGTACCACATTAAGGTCTTTTGCAACAAACAAATCATTCCCATTTCCCATAGAAAAGGAACCATTTGCCTGGGAAGAAATATCATCTGGCAGTATTTCTAGAGCCGTGTTTCAAAGAGAAATTTGAAGCCACTCTTGTACAATGCACAGGCATTAATCACCAAAAGAGAGATTGTCATAAACAAAGTAATCCAAAGCAGCAACACAAACCCAGTTCCTCTCCCTTTCTGAGCACTGGTCAGTGTGGAGCACAGGAAAATCTGGGTCAAAGCCCCTTCACTGACAGAAAGGCACCTGCCCCCTCTGCCTGTGCCCTTGCACCTTACAGCAAGAGCAGAGTGGTGCTGAAACCTTCTGGCAGTGCAAAACGTGAGCAAAGCCAAGGAGACTGGAACAACAAAAATAGCACCAAAGGAAGCAGAGGAAAAGGTCAGGTGCTCATGGTGGAGCAGCAGGATGAGCTGTGTTGTAGCAGTGTCACCTGAGTGAGACAATCAATGCTACCATGGCTGAGTCAATCAGTGTCCGTGCAAGTATAGCAGTGCTAGAATGATGACAAATCTTGGCGTCCAAAGGGAGACATCCTTCACCTTGCTGAAAGGTAAGGAAGTGGCTGCTGTGATCAGTTTTGGCAAGGGTTTCTGATGCATACCTGGACTGCTCCCATCAGATGTCAGGTGCTGGAGCTTTATGGCTCCCTGTGCCACGGTGCTGCTGCCTCACCGAGAGCTGGAATTGCTGTGGACGAGCAGTGTTAACTGCTGCCTTCTCACTAAAATGAATAATTATTTATCTCCCACTCAAGCTGATTGTTTGAACATGTGAGAGGGAGAGCACAAGGGAGGTGCTACCAATAAGGGAGCTTTTATTTCAGTTAATGTTGACTCTGAGGAGAACCAGGCTGGAGGAACGAAGGATGGATTCTGGTCCTGCAGTTCATGGCATCAACAATGCTTAAGTGACATATCTGTGAGCTACTGGGGCACTGAAGCAGACAACTTTTTTATGGAGGGGGGAATGAGGGGACCTTTTTCCAAGCTTATTTAATAGTTCAGTCTGCAAACAATCTTCTCCTCTCTCATTACTGTTCTCCCCTTGTCTCTCCTTCTTGGCATGGTGCCGTTTCCCCCCCGAGCAGCAGCTGTGCACACTTGAATAGTAAATCAAACACCCTAAAAACTGTTGTTCAAAAATCTTTTCAGATCTTTCTCTCCTCTATTTCTGTTCTCCTTTTTGTTGCTAATGATTAAGGCAATTGGCTCTTTTTAAAATTTTTAATCTGGTGTGATCTAATTCTGTGTTGCTAACAACTTGATGTATCACAATGTCCATCAGTGAAAGGACCTCGAGGTACATCTGGTTCATCTCCCATCAATGCATGAGTGTCTGGAAGGTGAGGGGCTATTTCCTCTGGGAGCAGGTCCCAGGTCATCTTTTGAGAGACCAAAGAAGATGGTAACAGTCTGGATTTCCAGGAGATAGATAGGAATATAAATACACTCCAGTAAGGGCTGATTTACACTAACCAAGGACTTGAGCACAACCTAAATAGCATTTGTTTTTATGGTTTCAAGACCATTTCCACAACAGAAATGCCTTGAGGATTAATATTGTAGAGAGAGGGATGAGGACAGAACAGTAAAATACCAGATAATTAGCACCATGCAGTATATCATATGTTTTTTGTTGAACTCAACATTCATCACAGCAGTGAGTTACTCCCTGGAAAAATGGGTGCATTTTTTCCCCAGAGAAGTTGGATTTACAGAAGGTAACTTAGCTGACAGAAGTGCCTGATTCCTGCCCTAAATAACTATCAGCTTAACTGTTCCTGTATTTTGAAACTATTGCAAGAACCTGATATTGCACCTTAAAAAAGATCCAATTTGGAAACAAACATACAAAAAAGTGTATAATTCTGGTAATTCCCCTTTTATTTGTGTGAGATACTTAAGCCCATGGACAGCTTCTCCCGTTTAGCGTGTACATCTGTGAAAGGGATGTGATGGTGGAGCTTTGGCTGTGAAAATACAATGTATGCTTTATTACAAAGAAAACCACAGTTTGAAAACCAGGGAAAACTCTGATTCACCAGCATGACTCACACACGCACTAGAGAGCCTGCAATCCCTTTAGCAAAGACTCGAGCCCAGCAGCATGTAAGTACTTGCAAAGAGAACTTATTTTCTCTAAATGAATGATCTTTTCAAGTGCCTTATCTTTGAAGACAGTGGAAAATCTCTCACTGGACTTTGGTTGAGGCCCTTAAATGTAGGAGGAAGGTTAGTAGATACCACATAAATATCCACTAAAATGCCTCAAAGCCACCATCAAGATAATATTATCATGGGAGATGGGAAGTGAGATTTCTGAGAAGGCTGTTACAAGCCCAGGAGGACCTGTTATGTTGGGTAGTGTCTGATTGTGATTAGTAAAGCTGAACTTTTCAGGAAATTAATACTTCAGGGTTCCCACCTCGGGAGAGAATTTTGACATGTTCTCAATTTCAACAAATGAAATTGAGAGGGAATTGGAACTAGGTGATCTTTACAGTCTCTTCCAATGCAAACCATTCTATGAAATATGCCTGAAAGCAAAAAAAAAACCAAACAAAACAAAAAAAAAAAAAAAAAAAACGAGCAGAGGATTTTTTGATGTCTTCAGAAATTGGAAACAACTAGACTGGAGGCAACAACCTGGTTGACAGCAGCATAAGAGAGTTCAAAAGATTTTTCAATCCAGGATGAAATTATTTTTTTCCATCACTCCAGCTCCTCAGACTACTGGTCCAACAGATTGTAACGAAGTGTAATGCTGGAGTAACACGGTGAGGAGTCAGGCTGTTAGGGCTTGCTGCCTAACAGAGCATCCACAAGAGGAAACAAACATCTTTGAGGTGTAATTACAACTCATTTTATCTGTTGAGGCTATGAAAAGCAGGGTAAGAATGTGCATGGGCCTCAGAGGGAGGAACTTGAAGTATAGATGCAGGTAAACTTGTTTATTCAACCCTCTCAAATAAGTGGCTTCACTTTCAGAAATGCAAAGTCCCATGTTGCTGTCACCGAACCAGACTGACAGGGGAAGAAGCCAGGGTAGTGCTCCAGGTTTCTCACTCACCATCACAGCCATACCAGATTTGCCCATTTTCCCAGTGAAAATAAATACGTAAATGTTCATTTATGGTGTATTTAACATATAAGTTAAAGAACAAAGCTCTTAATTTGGTTTGCAATACTTTTCCTTTGGATAAGAATAGAAAACTTTCAGTACATTTTGAAAACTCTCACAAGGAGACTGTCTCAATTTAGGAAACTAGGAAGCTGCACTCACCATTCCTGTCCATGCTTCTGTGGCTATGTTGAAGTCACCTCTCTGCCCTGGGTCTCCTTGAAGCCACTAGTTCTGGGATTTGTTTCCCATCCACACACCTTTTGCCTGGGCATGCCTGTCTGTGCTCACCTCTACTGCCTGTGAACTGTAGGCCTTTAGCTGTATGGGCTCATTTTGCCTGGTTTTTGGACTCCAAATAGCATCTTAACATGCCTCTCATGCACATAGGACAGTCCCAAATGGGCTGAAACCTTGGCTTTTTAGCTTGAGCCATGGCAACATCAGGGCAGAGCTTATGTTATGCACAGTAAGTTGATGTTTCTCAGCAGGGAAGTCAGATGGAAGATAAAGTCAACCCAGAGCCTGCACACTCATCTCTTAACCATACTCTGCTCATATGAAAGGTCATCGCAGTCCCATAAACTCTCATGTTTGTATTTCCCAAGCTGACAAACTCCTCATTTGGACTCCAGAGATGCCTGGAGTCTTTCCATGCTGGAATTGCTTAACTCTGGAGCCGGTGGTGATCATTAATGCAATGTATTGCCTGCCATTTCCATGCCATCAGCTAACTTGGCTTTGGACTTCAGTACATTATATATTGCTTCTGGGTAAAAACAGGGACAGTCTTCTCCATTTCATAATATTACGTTGGGCCTGCAATCTTCTGAAAGGCTAGAGATGGAAAGTATTGTTTATCTTGCTTAGAAAGAACAGAAAGTAGATTAGTAACCATGTATAAATAGTGTATTGAAGTTAATTAATACCTGTGCAAAACCTCAACACAGGGAATTAACATTGAAAAAATGGTCTTTTGCATTGTCTAGGAAGAAAGAGCTGCATTTCCCTCTCCATGACTGATAAACCTCTGTATTCAGAGTTTCTGGTTCTGTAGGTATTAGATCTATGGTTGACCAGAGAATGCCATTAAGCAGAACTGATTTATTTCATAGTTCACAACGTTACTCCTGGGGGAACAGGGAAGGTGGGAGGCTGGACCAGTGGCAGACATTATCTGAGGAATGCTGCCCTCAGTTTCACTGGAGACAGGATTTTGCCTGGTGCTGTTCCCCTTCCTGGCACCCAGCTTGGATCTTCTCTGGAGCAGTTACTCCTCAAATCAAGAAATCATGAATGCAGACACCTGGATGTGGAGCTATTCAGGACCATCTGCCTGCATGATCCAGCCCAGGGATGTCCCAGGAGCTGACATATTAAGGAACATTTATTTCTACAGTCCATGAAAGAAAAACCTATGAGATTAGAAATGGTGTTCTGCTCTAACTAAGCCAACCAAAACCTTTTTCTATGGCCCCAATGTCTGTCTCTGGTTCCTCAGCGAGAAACTTCAACTATTTGATTGCCGTTTTCACGGTCAGCAGTGACAAAAATGCAGGAGTACAAAAGCCAGGCAGGTTTTATCTCCCCTTTTTTGGTGCTTCTGTGGGGACATTGTGAGTACTGTCTTTAGAGAATTCCTCAAACACTGAGGAAACACAAATAGCTTGTGTTGAGTGGGATAGCCCCCCATATCCCTTTGCTGTCATTACCCTAATCTGGCATCCAGAGCATCCTGAGCAAGGGTTTTCCTCTGGTGGGAAGAGAAGTGTTTCCAGTGTTTCCATCCAGAGATTCCTCTCCTACATTGTCATAACAAACTTGTCATAAGAGGGATCCTTTTCAGATAGGCATCTGCATTTATGCTACAGAACTATTTGTTATTTATAGATGAGATTGCGTATTCTCCCTCACAGACCTAGATCATATCTCAAGGACACACCCCAAGAAAGAAGAGGGAGGAAGATATTTGGTTCTGAGGCAGCACAGGAACAATTCCTCCCTATTTCTGCTTTGCTCCAATACCAAGAGCAGATACTCACGCCCCCATTCCTGTGTGGAGTAGGTCGTGCTGGGGTGGTGCAATAGTTGGCCTTTGTCTTTCTCCACCCATGGTTTTTGTGTCTAAACCCAAACTCAGAGCAACCAGAGAAGTGTCTGTGCCTTTACCAGAGCTTGCACTCCTCAGTCCAGCTCAGGTGCTTGTGTTTCTGCATATGGATTCAGGGGAGTTACAAACATGAATCTGCACAGCAAGATGAGAGAACACACAAAGAGAAACCCCAACAACAATGAGCATTTAGAATAAATTGCAAATAGAGGTGCATAATTTGTGGTTAGAGAGACTGAGTGCTAGTCATTATTCAGTATCACTCATTTCTTTCCTCTAAATATATGTATGAAACCCAGGAACAAATAATATTTTTATAAACAGGGAGGAGGTTTTCTTTTTTTAAATTAGATTATGTTAAAAAATAATCTAGGATGACTGGAGTGAGATTATACCTATATGGATAAATTACTATACAGCCAAGTGAATCATTTATCCAAATATAATGTATAACTTCACAGCAAACAAAAGCCAGACATATTAAGAGTGAAGAGGGTTACATATTAAAATGTATGTATAGTTGTAACCTTCTGTTAACACCTTCTTGAAGAGAAAAAACACCAGTTGCAGGCCTTAAAATTTTGTGTCTCAATTATGCTCTGTATGTAATGAGAGCAGCATACAGAGGAGGGATTCTTGCAGATTAAAAAAAAAAATTTTGAAGAAGAAAAAACAGCTCCTACAAAATTGTTCAGCAGAAATTGCTTCTTTTTCATTTGTATCAAAGGAATTCATTGTCATCTCCAGAGACAAACTTGGGGCAAAGAAAATGTGCTTTATTGAAAGCACGACATATGATTTAATCTGATCTCACCAGATTTTCATTCTAGCTCTCAGAAGGTTGCCCTGGTGACATCACACCATGCATGATGTCCTCAGCCCACAGGCATCCATTGTGAGCTCTGGAAGAAATTTGGTGTTAGTTGGGAATGGGAAAATGCACACACACGTTTTGGGGGTCTGATTAGAGACATCTTCCATCTCTGCCACTGAGGCAAGCCCAGAACCTCGGCCTGGGCTGCCTCCCCCTCCTCCAGAGAACTGTCAGAGACAGGGACACCGAGCACCTCACTTGCACCAAGCTCCTTCCCCAAAACTTTGGAGAGCACAAGGCAGGGGAGAGTCATTGTAAGGACTTCTGCCATTTAACCTATTCAGCTACCACAAATGACTTCTCAAAGCAAAGAAATCAGGCTCCTATCTCTCTTCCTATTAAGAAGTTTATTAGAAAAGCTTTCTCATCACTCATGAAACCTGAGGGGAACAAGAACAGAGAAACAAAGAATCCCTTAAACAATAACTGCTCCTTTTGCTAACAGGCTGGTTATGTCCCCTACTAACCCACAGTAATAAGTGGCATTACTCTATTCCACCAAGAATTCCCTAAACAGCCTTCTCTGTGCATTTACTGCCTTTCGTATGTTCACATAAATTTGGCAATACAGCCAAAGCCCAACTATTTTCCTTGTCCCATAAAGTTCCCTGTTTTCCTCATAGAAAATCCACTTCTCCTGATAAACAACCTTCCTGAACACAGCTCTTTTTACCCCTAAGCTGGAGCCTCATTCCCCATTGCCCTGTGCAGTGTATCCACAAGAGATCTATGAAATCTAAGATCTGGGACAGTAGCAACACAGTTTACTGCACTTTTTGGATATTACAGGACTGGAAACCAGGGAATAGAGTAGTTCAGGAGATAGAGACATGGAGAGATCTTATTCAGAGAGAGAACTTCACCATAAACTCCACTACATCTGCAAGACCTGACAGGAAAATATGAGGAGCCACATTCAACACGGTACTTGTGCATTTCACACATATTCACATTTCAGCTCCAGGTAATCGCATCTCAATATTTTCCATCTCAAGGAATAAATGGATGAGACTTAAAAATCCCTCAGACAATGTGGAATAATAGTTTCCTAACACAAAAGAAGAACCCTGTCCCTCTTACCCTCTTTTCTAGAGCCAAGTGCAGGAAAGCTCCTTTGCCAAGTTCTCTGGGCAGGTGATAGGCTCACCTGAACAAAGACAATGAGAAGGTGAAGATTGACTTGCTTGTTATCACAAGGTTCCCAGCTGCCTCACGCACAGGTTGGGAGGATAATTTCAGAGGAGCTTTGTTGCAAGTGCCCCTCTTTTCCAATCAGGAGGCATCATCACAGCCAGATAAGAAGCAAACAGAGATTCCAGCATTCGAGTCATTACAGCGACATGCAATGCTACAATTTTCTGGGCTATTGATTGCTGCTGTTCTGGCACTGCAACCCAAAACACTGGAGGAAGTCAAGTGGAGAATGAGAAGAGGGGAATTTAGCATGCTGGTGAGCTGCTTAAAACACCTTTGCTGAAAAGAGCTTCTTTGTCAAAATCACAACTTTTGGCTGAAAGGTATGAATTTCGAGACAAAGGTTTTGCAAGTAGTTTGGGGATTCTTGTCTGGGTTTCTGACCTGCCAAATTAGTCCCCTACTCACGCAGCCATCATTAATGTTCTCTCAGGTTATATTTTGTTTCATTTTAGCACAGCTTCATTCAGATCTGCACACAACCAAATTTTTGAAACATCTCAAAAAAATAGTGTGTTTTTCTGTCCCCAACTCCTCCTTAATGTTCAGATGGAGGTAAATAACTCTCATAAATTCTATGGGGAGTTTATTGATAACATAAAATAATACATTTTGCTGTCAAGATATTTCTTATTACAGTCAGGAGAGAGAGGATGTGAGTCAGAAGCTTTCTTCTTATTTTTGTTCAGTTCATTTGTTCACTCCGTTTGCTGAAACTTAAGTAGTTGTTAGAGCTAGAGGTCCCAAGGCACACGTGTTCCTTAACACATAACTTAATTTTCAAAACAAATAATTACAACTTCTTTTCTGAGTGTCACCCTTCCCGGGAGCATCTGATGCATATGCTAAAGTGTAAAAATCTGAAAGCTGAGGCTCTGCTGCAGTTAACTGCTCTCTGTTTCAGGGAGCTCTACCCTCTACCCACCATGTCTTCCACTCAGGCAGTCATTTCTGCATCTGGAGTGCTTTTGGATAGTTTGCTCCAAGCAAGCAGAGAATGGCAGGTCACAGCTTTGTCTTTTACATATATCCCCAGAAAAAACCTTAAACACTGAACAGACCTCCCTTAACATCAGATGGAGACGACGTTCTGTTGCTCCACAGAGAAAGGTTGCTAATGGAAAGGTTCAGGAATTTGCATCATTCAGGGCTGGCTCCTCCTCCCCTTAGCTATAACACTGACCTAATTATCCAGAGCCTCAACGCTGCAGCGCGGAGCAGTTTCAAGTTCGCTTGTAATGTGATGCCTGCAACAATATTTATTCTCGAGCTGTCCAAATAAAACGCGTTGTTTCACTGCCTTAACATCAAAGCCAAGCTTGTAGATGGTATTGGTTTTATTTATATGATCTGCATACCTCTACATGTGTGTATTTATACATGTGGACACAGATATACACACACACACTCTTGCCCAAGAGGAGAAGGAGTGTGGGGCTGCTTATAATAACAGCAAACAACAACTGGTGCTTGTGATTCTGGATCTTGCAGCACACACCTTTCATATTGAAATCCACATGGTGGGCAAAGACAGGCAGCTTCAGGCACAGTGCCCTGCCCAGGGCCCTGTCACACTCTGAGCACAGCAGCCTGCAGAGGTACCATCGTTTCTGCCCCAGGGGAATCCCTCTTCCTCCTAACCAGGCTAGAAGGGGTTTGGGGCAGAAGTCCCTCTCTTCCAACATTTCTGCAGGTCAGTATCAATTTTCATCACACCTTCTTGCACAGGTAGTGGCTCCCAAAACCCACCAAGCCAGTCCACTGGTATACCTGGAATGTCTTTCTGCTCATAGACACATAACTTTTCCTGTGTCTGATAGGGGTTGAATTTGAAAAAAAAATCAATGTATACTAATGGACAATCATCTCAGCCATCACTAGGTCAGTGTATCATGAAGCAAAGCAGCAAATGTGTCTGTTACTCTCTTTCTCATTTCACTATTCTCTGCCTCCAACTGCTTCTTCCATTAAAAGCTGAAACTGAACAAGTACAGAGCAAAGTAGATGAAGATCAATATCCATAGTGAGATGTAACACAGAACTTTGGGCCTAGACATATAGATTAATAATGAATAATACACATTTGTCAAAACTATATGCTCATGAAACCAAGCCCTAGCATTTTGATGTGTTCTTAGTTTTGGACTCTGAAATTTTTGCATTCTCCAAAGTCCCCACACTCTTCCTTCCTCCCTCTGTTTAGTCTGTTTAGTTTTCTTTGTCCTGGAGGTCTGCACAACCCTCCCTAGAACTGGCCAAAAGAAGAGCTGTGGTCCAGAAATAACCCTTAGCTCCTTTCTTCAATTAAGCTGTGGGAGTATAAACTATTTGGTGACAAACATTTCTCTGTTTGGGAAGAGGAGCCTCAAATCCTCCTGCTCCCCACTCATCAGCGTGGGAAAGGAAGACATTGGCTAAGATTGCAGGTTTTCCCCTCCCTGTCTTGGTTTGGCCATTGCCAAATTATTGTGTCCACGCTGCTGTGGGGGCACAGCTCAGCACGAGCCAGCAGAAGGGATGTGAGAAGGTGGAGCCAGAGATCTCGACTGGAATAATCTCATAAATGCTGTTATCACGTGTACGAGGGACAAACCGGGATCCTTCAGAGCTTTCCCTGCAGATGCGCTGTTTCTCTTTGCCAAATCTGAACCCTTCTTGCACAACATAAAGCTTTCCCAGCAGAGGTGGCCTGGGCAGCGTCTTATTTTTTCATTGCCAGCAAGTATTTCTGAGAAAGGCTAGGCTAGAGCGTGCCAGAGTCTGGAATTAGATACAAATTAATTGCATGTAATTACTCAAGAGCATTAAGTATCTTTTTGGGATTTTATAGTTATTGTTATTGTAATGATGTTCAATTTGCAAATACAATTATTGTAAATTACTCTATTGATAATTTCAGCTCTCCTACTGTGTGTGATCACCTCAATGGTTTTCTTGTGGTCTTCTGGAAAAAGTTTTTATGGCCTTGATGAAGACACAAGTAGTGCTGAAAATTCACTGCTGCTCTCACAATGGTTTTCTGTTACTCAGAAGTGGAGAATTGGTAAATTATTAGCTTATGATTAAATTACAATGTCACTGCAACATCTAAGAGGTCAAAGTCATAAACGAACTTCATTTTTGTTTCGCACCACAAGCCTGATAACAACAAACTGAGTCATATTTTCTTAACAGCATTTCCTCTTTGATTTAATTTTATTTCTCTTTTTTTTTTACTTTTATATCCACCTGAGTAGCTCTTATCATTTCGTGTAAAGAAGGACTACCAATGCCTCAGGGAGGTGTTGGGAGGGCTAAGAAAATGATGCTTAAAAGCCTTTCAAAAGCCAGTTTGTATGTGAAATATGTAAGACTGGTTAAAAATTTTTGTTCTTGAGCTTCCCACAATGTGTAAGTAGGTATTATTATGTATAAGCAGAGAAAGAGGTCTGAAATTTTTTTGTACTGGGGTATGCATTTGTCTACAGTCACTGGTGCTGCTCTGGCCTCAGAAATTCCCTGGGCATACTGCATTCTGACAATTTAATACATTGTTTGGTCAATAAAACCTATAGAAGAAAAAAAACCCTATAACTATAGGGGGAAAGAATCTATAGCACAATTGGAAAATGGAATACTAAGAAGCATGGAAAGGTGCAAAAGAAAGAAGGTATAGAGAACATAAAAGGGAAAAGGGAAAAACATAAAAAGGAAAATTCTTACTCTCAGAGATTCTCTTCCTTCCCCTTAGAAAATGTTTTCTGCATGGCCTTTCCTCTTGACATTCACTTCCTTTTAAGTAAATTTTCCAGTTAAACATATTTTCTTCATCCAACTGCCCTTGTCACACCAATCCCTTTCTCTCCACAATTTTTGCCTTGCCCTTCTCGGTTATTTTTCTGTATGGTTTAAACTCGAGGAAGTTTATCCCGTTAAATATTAGGAAAATTCTCTTTGATAGTTTGGACATTAGAAGCAGTGAAGCAGATTGCCCCGAGGAGGTGGTGGATGTTCCATTTCAGGGTGGTTTTAAGGAATTAATTCCACAGACATCTGCTGGGGATTTCCTCAGTCTGGCCTTGGGGCAAGAGGATGGACCAGTCGACCCCTTCAGATCTCTTCCAGCCTTGTGTTGCTATGATTCCTTTCACCTCTCCGGGGTCTGGGGGTCTTTAAATGGTTCAGGGTTTGTCAATGCTTAATTGAAACTTTACAGCACAGGGCAAGTGTGTAAACCAGTGCATTCTATTTTTTCCAGGGTCACCGTGCTTACATCCAGAAAAGTGCTGAGACAGGCACACACAAACACACGTGGTGTTGTTAGAGGTGTGCTCATCACTTATTTATGAAGTTTATAATCTGACACTTAAAAAAAAAAAAAGAGAGATCCTAACAGGCTCCAGCATTCCACAGCTGTTGAAATGTCACCTCTCAGATAGAGATATTGATTAACAGTTTGAGACCAGGCACACTGTATTCTGTGCTAACAAGCTGGTACCACTCTACCTGACATTTGTCACCGAAGTAGAGGACTAAATCATGCTTGGTGACTCTTGTTGGACAGTTCTGAGTTTGTGGGTGTATTTAAACATTACACTGTGAACTGGGGAGCCTGCAGACTTGCTCTGTTCTGCCTGGGCAGCTGGGTGAGGGTTAAACAAGAGTGTCAGGTTTTTATTTAGGGCCCACAGGGCTGCAAAAGGGTTTCTGAAGGAGCTTGGTATGGGGACACCCATGGAAAAGAAGGCCTAAATGAAATCTGGTCGCTTGGATGTTTCTCTGGCATGTAATGGAACAATTTTTATCTCCTCACTTTCACAGATTTATTGAGCTCTCTGGGCACCTGATTCAGCTATCAGATAATAGTTACTCCAAAAAATATTGCAAAACAGTGACACTTTTTTGAATAATCACATAGATGAGATAACCCAGATGGAATCCATGCTGTCTGAAATGCTAAAAATAGGAGTCACAGATCCTGGAGAACATACAAGCTGGCCTACACAGGGAATAAACTCGTGCTGGAGGTGGTGGACACCTGGCCACCAGGGAGGCAGTGAGATCTGTGTGATAGCTGCATGAAACACAAGATCCCAAAATAATGATTTTGCTTTATTTTTGTGGAGCCGATTTACAGGTCAGAAGGCAAACATCTCAGCTCCAGCACAGGCAATGGTAAAGTTCCTGCTGACACTACTGGGACGGCAAAAAAGTTTTCAAGACTTATCTTGAATGTAAACTTCCAAAAATGAAATCCCTAATGAAGGGATCTGTATATTTTTCATCATAATCATTGGCACTGAGACAGATACAAGACGTGATTGCATTTGCTGCTACTTTTTAAGTAAATTTGTAACTTCAGAATCTGTTGCAGGTATTGATCATCCTGTACGCCATGCCAGGCACAGAATGAATACACCACCCTTAATGGCCCTTGTCCCTAAACCACAACATAAAGCCAGGGTTGAGCTCCCCTTTGTGAGAGTATTGGCCATGATCTGCTGGTTACCGAAATTTAAATTGCTGTTTTCTAAAACACACAGGCCTGGGTGTTTCGCTTGCAAAGAGCTGTACATTGAATTGATAAAGCTCAAAGCTCCAGCAGGATAAAATAATTTAATTTTGCTCTCTGTGCATTTGTTGATAGAAAGACAGCCTATGTTGAGAAGAACAGGTGAGTTTCTGATAACCAGGAGATATTAGCAGGTTGCCTTAAAAAATTCCATCTTTCTCTAAACTTCTAACTTGGCTGCAGGCTTTATTTTAAAACAATAGATTTTCTTTAGATGCCTTGGTCCAAAATTTCTCCTGCATGTTTAGAGAAGTGTTTGCCTGCTGTCCAGATTTTATTTAGTCAAAAGATAAGCTGGAAGATCTACTGAAACCTTTTTACCGTATTTCCAACCCAGAGCGTTCTAATAATGTTAACCTTTCTAATATTATACTGAAAAACTTCCACTCAGCCCTTATTTTCCAGAAGGGCTTTTAATGTTTTGCTTTCTGGTGCCAACTTTATTTATTTATTTATCTACTTATTTATTTATTTTTTATTTTCAGTGGTGCTTTGTGGTGGTGGTGGGTGCTCAATTGCACCAGTGGAAGGATGTGCAATCAAACTTGCAATGAGACAGTAGTCTCTGATTGTCATCAGCTGCAGCTCATTATTCTCTCCAGGATTCCTTGTGCCAATCGATGATAAACAATGTGTAATCACTTGCAATTGATTGCAAATCAGATTGCATAGACTGGCATGTGGAGTCCTTGATGGAATAAAGAGCAGTGCCTTTTGCCCACTCTGGGCTCTGTGGGGCCGGCGTGCCATCGGCTGGGAGCTCCTCTCCCTCTCCTCTCTTCTCCCTTTCCTCTCCTTCTCCTCTCCTTGGCTCCAGTGTCGAGGAGATCCCACAGGAGGAAACAGGGCAAGGTTGTACTCATATTTGGTACGTGATATTCTGGCTATTCATTTCATCCTGGCCTTTTCTCTCCCCAGGTGTGCTCCAGGGCCGTGTTTTCCTGGGACATCATTCTCTACAAAATTACAGAGACAAAATCTTAACGCGGTTCATCAATGGGGCGCTAAACCAATTTTCTTTTTGAAGATTCCTAATTCCCTCTGTTTTCCCCTTCCAAACTGGCTCAGCTTTGAAGAAGTTGTTAGAAAAATGGTCTGGACAAGCCACAAGCAACAGAGGAATAAGCCCCTGCTGACTTGTTCCAAGGCCAAGTCAGATACGCGGTGAGCTCAGCTGGGTTTTGCTATTTAGACTTTTACCTTCTAGAGTAGTGTTAATCAGATCTGGTCTATTGAGCATTGGTGGCCTGAAAAATGCACAAACAGTGGTCAGTGAAATAAGAGCAAAAAATAAGAAAATGTGGCAAATATCTTCAGTAGCTCTTTTCTGATTAATGTTCACAGCTGCACGAGGCATAGCTGGTGCTAATTGAAAATGTTGGTAGCCCAACACTAATGTTTTGACATAAGAAGTATTTTGTTTGCCTCACTTTTAAATACGTTGTTATTTACCAATCTTCCTCCCAAACACTGTAGGGTAGTAGATTTCTGGGCCAGAAATACTTAATTTAGAAAAAAAGATTTTTATTTATTTATTTATTTAATAAAGAAGTTCAAGAAAGATAATTTGAAATCACTTCTCTTTC
The DNA here is from genome assembly GCA_013390045.1 of Picathartes gymnocephalus. NCBI lineage: Eukaryota > Metazoa > Chordata > Aves > Passeriformes > Picathartidae > Picathartes > Picathartes gymnocephalus. The sequence continues at coordinate 336,590 of WEKY01022936.1, read as the reverse complement.
TGGATATTTTAGTTTTTCCAGTCTAGGTGTATGTGAGACAGCAACGTTCTCATTTCAAATACTGATCTTAGAACAGAACATTAAATCCCATCTGAATTCTGCATGAAAAAAAAAAATCTATTAGAAATATTCATGGAGCAGTTTGTTCAAGTGATAGTGCATTTTTTTGACTTCAAGCAAGAAGGGTCTTGGCTTGATCTTTATATTTAAATAAGAAAAGAATAACATTAGCATTCACTGAATATTTTGATAGAGATAATAATCTCTATTGATAACATACTTCCTTTTAAACATCTGTAAGGCAATCAATTGGAAACTGATGCACTGCTCTAATCTTACTTCAGAATCTGGTTCTTACTAAGGACTTGAAAACCATAAGGGACCAAAAAGTAGACTTTAATAGAGATGAAGCTGTTCTGGTTAGTACGCTTTTAAAATATATTTTAATGTGGCCTTTTTTTTCTGAAGACACTTTTCCTTGCAGTTTTATATGAACCAGTGAAGCTCCACAGATTTCAACAGAATTAATTGATTTCCCCAAATATCAGTGAGGTCAGGGAGAAAATTACTGAATGAAAAAATACACAGCTAATAATTAAAGAGATGGCCTGGTTTTGTAAATCTTTTTCCAAGTGTTTCATTAATAGTAATTGGAGTGTTAAAGTACAACTTTTTGAAGCTGCAATGTAGCTTGCAATTGCTCTTCTATGAGCTTCACAATAGCCATCATTAAAGAGATAAAGCATATCTATTATTTGCTGCAAGCTTCTAGAAAAATAATGTTCCCAAGGGAATTCCCCCATTCAGAAAATAAAGGGTCAAGAATTTATTCCAAGTCCATTTTCCTTCACTGACCAACACTGATATGTCAACAAAGGAAGCAACAAGACAAGTCCAGGGGTTTTTTTGCCTCATAATTGCAGTTTATAAACAAAAACAGAATGAGATATTTTCTTAGCTTTTTGGTTTTGTTTTTTTGTTTTGCTTTTTTTAGGCGCAGTCTTATCATCAATTTGAAATATGTCAAAATCTGCCAGTGTTTTAAAAGGTCACATATTTGTATAGTTGGTTTAAATTACCTATATTAGAAACAAACTCTCAGCAATTCACCTCCCAAAGTTGAGAACACAGTCTAAAAATATGTGAAGCTTTTGAAACGTTAGACACAAAGCGTGAGCCAAAGGGGTTTGGAAGGGAGGGGGCAAATTCTCACCAGTGTGAGCCAGCCCCACAAGGCAATGGCCAGTGGCAGGCCACACTGCTCACTTTAGTGGCTTTTCAATCACACCCTTATAGCCTTTCCAAATGAATTTCGGTTGTTGAACTGAACACCTTCAGCTCTTCATCTCTGAGCAGCCTTAGCCCAGGACAGGAGCTGTGCTTTTGAGTGGGGTGTTCCCAGGCCGGATCTGCACGGATTTATTGCTGTGAACGGGGCTCCTCCGTGGCACTCAGCTCTGTGGGCCCAGCACCAGCAGCTGGTTGGCATCACTGCTTGAGCTACACGTGCAGATGGCACCTCCTTCCCAAGCCAGGGCACTCCTGTCCCCATCTGCTCTCCAAAGAGGTGCCTCTGGGAAGGTGGAGCTGCAGGAACTCCCCGTGGCCCTTGAGCAGAGCACACAGGGCTCTAAACCTGCCAGAGGTGCCAGGGGAGCTGAGCTGAGCTTTGTCTGCTCTGCTGAAGAGGAGGGTGGTTTATCCGTGGTTTGTGCCAGCTCAGTGCTTGAGCTGAACAGACAATTTCGTGTTGGCTTTGCTGCCTGCCTACAAGGAGGAGAGCTGTAACCAGCCCTGTGATAAAGGGATGATGAAGGTGCAGATGGGCACCCTGGTATCTTTGCTGTGCCTACAGATCTCTTGTGTAAGAGGGGCTGTGATGTGGTGTAAACTGTGGGAGACATCCCACATAGCCTTATTTATTTACAGTGAGGCTGCTGTACGACAGATATCCAGCATTTTACATGTGTCTCCTATGTGAGTCAGAACGTTGGCCAGTTTACAAACAGAGTGGGCATGGATGCTCTGCAAACTGCTCAGTAAATAATTACACCCAGGTTTGTATTAACTGCTCTGGCTTTCTGCAGTGTGCTGATGGAAATGTGCGGTTGGTGAGCATTTCTGGTAGGAGTTTGGCTTTTTTTCTCTGTTTCTGTCTTAGTGCAAGAAAAAGCAATTTAATTACCAGCTCTGAAATAGATAAAACATAATTCATTTTTGTTTTGACACTTGCTAAGTATTTTTAAGCATTAAGCAGTAAAACAAGAGCTATAGTTCTGACCATAGATAAATAATTGCAGCAACTGTGTAAAATTATGAAAACACTAAGGCAGGACTTAAATCTTCACTGGTAGTAAAGAATACACAAGCTCTCCTACACTGAGAATGCTTTCCCTGAGTATACATGGTTTGGTGTGCTAAGCAACATTTTTAAACCAGAGGTGAACAACTGAGTACACATCTCAGAATCAGACAGGATTATCCATACCAATGAAACCAGACTGGTTTTAACCAATGTCAACAATAAATACAGCATAAAAGTGAGAAAGATGTTCATGCCTGCAGGTGGATTCAGTTTAGGGCTAGTCTGGGTTCTGAGTTGAGAAATTAAGACAAGGGTTGTGCTCAACTGCAGAGAAATCTCAATCTTTATATTCTCTTGGCCAAAATCTTCTAATCCCTGTTTTCATGAGATTATATGTATAGCATATACAAATGGTCCTCTGGGCTTGGAAGTGACTTAGAACTAAAAAAAAACCAAGTTCAGATTTCAAAATCTAGCTTAGGTCATTCTTGCCTAATGGTAACAAATTTAAGGAAGAAAAATATATTAAAACACCATGAAAGTGTGAGAAAACAGATTTAAATTCGAACCATGGAAAGATGATGGGTCTGTGACACCAGCCCATGTCTATTTAACTTGCTACCAGTATACACAGTCTCCTGTCAGACAGTCTTAAACTGTTGAGCAACGTGATATATTGTTGGAAAGTACTTGGAAAATGTTCATGGCTGAAGCGTGGTTTACATGTCTGGGCTTACCAGCAGCAGCAGCACACAGAGCACGAGAGAACCTTTTCACAGCATTTTTGGGCAGATGCTTTGCTGTGCTGTGCTTTGCAGGTAGCTTGGCACATCTCGCATCCAAACCGAGTTAACTTTCATTTTCTCCTCTGGAAATATTTTAAAATTTTCCTTGAAGATGAGGCCTCTATTAAATGGCATGTGCTACAGAAATTAATAAAGCTAATGAAATCAGGCACTGCTGGCTCTTGTGTGATTCATCAGTCACACATCTCTGTTTAACGTGCACAGGTTTGCAGCCTACTTCTCGCTTGCACAGAAGTCTCACTGTTAGTTTAAGAAATGCTCATATAAATAGAATCCATTTTCTGATGCACCATAAAATATCTAAGAGCAATGAATGTATATAGTCACAAGAACTATGTTGCCTGGGCTCATGGTAGTTCCCCAGGCCCAGGATTAACACTGTTTTCCCTGCATTTTGAGAACAGAGGAATTATCAGTATCTTGCAACCAACAGTGACTAAAACCAGATGTTTCAGTGGAAGAAACCTCTCATTAGGCTTGTAGGGAATGAGCTTTGAAAAACTGGTTTACTTGTTTGTTTTAACAAAGAGCAGTGCAAATGCACCTGAGTGTAAATGCAAATTGGGCTTTTTGAGTTTCATGTTGATACAGCAAAGCCGAAAGGAAATGACAAAAATAACCAGCCAACAAACAACCCTATTATGTTTGTGGTTTCAGAACTAAACTCCAGCCTTTTAGGATCACTGAAGGCAAGTTCAGGTGAGAAATTCTGGTCGTTTGAAATGCTGCTTTTTGTAGCAAAACCCTGGATTGGCAAGGGAAGTTTAGTTGTGAAGAGCTCATGTAGGGTTATCTTCATTATCAGGTATGTAGGTTATTTAAAATGGTGCTATTTTGGTTATAAAGGAATAAGAGATGATAAGCTGGAGCCCTAAATGCAACACTGACACGTGTCTTCAAGTTGGACAGGTTTTTAAACAGTAGCAGTAAGGCAGGATAAAATGAAGCTCAGATCCAGCAATGCCTCCAGTAAAAACACCACCCAAGGAAGAAGGATGGAGGGTGTTGTGTGCTCTGGCTGTGGATGAAAGAATCTACTTCAGAAAGCAGGCATGGAGCGAGGCATCCTGGCTACAGCAGCTTGCTTTGAAAGTTAACTCCTCTCTCCAGGCACTCCTGTTGTGTCCCAGCAGCAGTCGGGGCAGTGTTTGCCTGACGACTCCATTGAAATCAGGCTTTGCAAATGCTGAGGTAAAGATCCAGACCTCTGCAGCCAGGGACACCTACTTCAGCACTTCTTTTCCCCTTGTCTGATCTCTATCTAGACATCAATGCAACAATACAATACGGGGTTATGGGCAATTAATAGAGGTTGAACGCTCAGCTCCAGCCCAGGCTGTTGTTAGGAGTCGGTACAAGCTGGAAAGAGCCTCTGTCCCAGGAATGGTGATGCCAGGACACGCTGCCTAAAGGACAGGTGTGGATAAAGAGAGCACCGCTGCCCTGGCTTGCTCAGCTCTCGGCTCTGCCGCGGATGTGACAGGGTGGAGCTGCGAGAAGCAGTAACAACCTCTGCCAGGTGAGTGACTCCGTCTGGCTCACGTCACCTCCGCAGTCTGGACATTCCCAGCGGGGCTGAGGGCACTGGAAGTGCTTTAGGCCAACTTCAGTGCTCCCGAGGGCTCTGAGCACTGCAGAGCCCCACAACAGCATCAGCGGAGGGGTGACCCCCACCTCCTTCCCACTTGCAGGGCTGAAAATCACTGACCCACAAAGTGAGGCTCTGGGGAGAAATACCCAAAGCAGAGGAAGGCACCCCTGAGGGATTATGCATTTTCTGCATGAATAATCTTGTGTGCCCCCATTGTGGGGCTTTGCCTGACATTGTGTTCTAGGTTTGAAGCTAGAGAGGCATGCTCAATAAAATACCTCAGAAAGCACATTGCACAGCAGTGGAACTTAGAGAATCTTGGATTGTTATGGTTTTTTTTTTTCCATTTAAAAACAAAATTCCAGTGAAATAACAAGTCCTTAAAGCATGTATTAATGTATTATTTATTTTCAATGGAGTAAAAGAGCCCCTACAGTATTTTGAAAGAATGTCTGCTTTATAGGTCTGCAGTGATAACATGTTGGAAGTAACTAACAATTGTGTTATTTTTGTCCTCACTAATAATGTGCAGGGAGCAATTGATGTTTCTTCTAGAGTTAATAAGAAACATTTGCAGCAAAAGCAGGAACTGTGGAGATAAAGCAATTGGCAAGAAATAGTATGTTTAAATACCATAAAACAGCCAGTATCCAAACAGGTGTGAGATAAAGTGGTATAAATAAACTGCTCTGTATGCAGCCCATCATACAGCAGAGTTGGGTAAAAAATTGCATGAAATAACTTCACTTCTATTCAGAGGAAAATATAACAAAACTGATCCTTGTGTCTCCTAATTAGCTTTCGCAGCTGAGAAAACATTTCTCACGCAGAAATTTCTAAAAAGTTGTTCTTTCTAAAAATGGAAGACAAACAAAAGAAGCAGTCAGATTTGCAAACCTTTTGGAGAAATTGCTTTTAAAGTTTGCAAACCTCTCCTCCAGTTAAAACCAGTGTTCTGAAGAGACAGTGGAACTTCTTTCAGCCTTGCAAAGTAGCAACTGACCCTTTCAGTTATTCTGCATTGCCTGATGGCATTACAATCTTAGATGGTGCCTGTGTTATTTTTATTGGTGCTGCTTTCACAAACACACAGACATTTGCCCTTTCTTCATCCAAACATTTGGTTGCATTAAGGGTTGTTTGGTTTAGATTAAAGATTTTCTTTTTTAAAGACCAGTCAAATTCAAAGTAAATCAGTGCTAGCAAACGTAACGTGAAAATAATTGCCCATGCTCACATGACTGATAAGCAGAACTATGGAAAATTTCTCACAACAAAATCCACCTGGTTTCTGTGGCTCCTACAAATGACAAGTCACAATGGGTTCATTGAAAGGTTTGTCAAGATCCATCAGCCTCTTGGATAAGTGGAATGGCTGTATTTTTTTGTTTAATCAGCATGTGAATTTGTTCAGCATGTGAATTTTAGGTGGCATGAATTTTGTGAGTCTTACTCTCTTTGGGTTCATATAAAGGAAAAAAAGAGTTTGCATATGTCCATGTAGACATTGCTCATGAGGTGAAATTGCCAAATTTCAGATGGTTTTGGAAATCAGAGCTTTCAAACGTTCCTCACTGTAACTCTCTTGTATGTGAATCAGATTGCTGAGCTCAGCTCTCTGCAGTCCAGGATGTGCAAAAAGCCAAGAGAGAAACCACAGCACCTCTTTGGAGATCCATTCTGTGACCTGTAACATGTTGTGGCCTGGGAAAAGGAGCCTTTCCACTGATACTCCCTGCTGAGAAAACCCTCCCTGTAATTTGTGTTCTGTATAGCCTGAGGAGTCCCTCAACACCGTGAGCTGTGCCTGGACCAAGGGAAACACTCATGTAGCAGCACTGCTTGCTTCTCCTCCGCCATTCCATGCTGGAAAGATTCAGAGGGGCTGACCTGGAGAGTACCTGTGCTGTTCTATCTCCCTCTGAGCCTCCTACTCTGGGATTGCTCCAGCCTTTCATAATCAGGAATAAATACCACCATATCCAGCTGGACTCCACACTTATTTTGGAGTCCTTTGAATCAAATGTGAGCATGGCTCCCTTGGCCAAGTCACACCTAAATAAATGTGGTGCTACAGAAGGACTTGGCCCCATGGCTCTTCAGGAGCTCATGTTTTTAGCACCCAAGCTCCGCAGTGTCCGTGAGCACAGGCGATGGTGGCTGTTTAAGGATGCTCCTGTGAGATGCCCTCGAGGTGCAGCTGGAACAGCCCCATTCTACCCAGCCCTGAGGTGCACGTGGGGCTTTGCCCTGGTGCAGGACCAAACAGACCTGAACTTGCTTTGGTTGTCCAAGCTGGTGCCCCTTTCTGAGGTGCACAGGTTAAAAACTGCCAGGAGAGCTCCAAGCTGCTCTGTGTGACAGCCATGGTGTGTAAATATTCCGTGGGAGCAGGGGTGTTCAGAGAGCAGCTGGTACCACACTGAAAGGAACAGAAATGGGAACACCTCTTCTTCATGTTGGCCCTTCTCAGTTAACCACTGATAGATGTGATAAAATCCCAGTGCTGCTGCTAATAAGCAAAGGAAAGGAAGCCAGTGTTCTTTCATCCTCTGACACATGGTACGTTCTGGTTTCGCCCAGAGTAGCAAACCTTTCTTTCTTTATAAATAGGCCCACTGCTTATCAGATCCTCCTCTAAATGTTTTTCATCAGAAAACCACAGTTAATTTTAGATAATTGTTGGAGATAATCTCAAATTTGTGTGTAATGCATGCCCCAGTTCTAAGAAAAACCTGACATTGGGGAAGATACTGCCTGCCTAACAGTGTTTCATTTACAAGAGTAGTGTGAGATCTCTTGTTCTTGTCAATTGAACTCTCGTCTCTCAGACATTCAGACCCCTATCTCTCAAAGCAGATAAAATTTTAACTTGCTTAGTATTTATTGTCTTCTGCATTTTGTAACAGCTTTGAGCAGCTTGTTCAGGGACTGAGCACATGTCCTGCCAAACAAGAAGAAAAGGGTTTCCAAGCAGTCTATGCCAGAATTTGTGATGGCCTATCTGACTCCTTAAGCTTTCCTGTGGGAGTCAATTTTACTTTATGTGACAGCAGTGGCATTTGCTGCCAGAATAATAAAGACAACAGTTGTTTAAAAAAGCACATGTGTCACCCTGCACTATCAAACAATCTGCTCCACATTGTGAGAGTTTTAAGATGAAACAAACAGATGAATTCCCAGGACCAAGCAGAAGAAGTGTTTCTAACACCAAAGGAGGAAGGATGCTCATTTACCAATAAAAAAGGATTAAAATCAGACTGCAAGTAGTCCATTAGCTTTCTGGAAAGGGCAAGCAGCAAAACCCAAACATGATGAAATTTTAGAAAAAAAAGCATTATGCATTCAAGTCCAGTATAATTGTTGGATATTTCTTGAATAGCATGAAAATAAATATAAAATATTGTGGTATTTGGGCTTATTGTATGAAAGACATCATTAAGATAAACAGATCAAAAAGCAACTTTTAATCTTCTACTTTCAGAAAAGCAATGAGAAAAGAATGATGCAAGGGTTTCCTTGAGATGGTCAGAGAGAAAAGTGAGGGACTTAGATACCCTGGTCTTCCTAGTCCCTGGCAAAGACATCTATTTCCTGAGCAATGTTTGCTTTAACAACCAGGGCTGGATGTTGCAAATATTTGTAGCTGAATTATCTCAACATTTTGAAAACTATGTACCTTAAATATTGTGCTTTCTTCTGGGAAAGTGAATGGAAAGACTTCTTCTTGGCATGAAGAAATGCTAGGAAATTCTAACATCATGCATGAAATTTCAAATCTGCCTTTAGGAAAAGCCAACTTCCTTCATAAATTGGCTCCTTCTCACTGGCAAAGGTGAGCAGGGTCAGACAAAAAAGCAAACACAAGCCTACTTTAAAATTTGTGAGGAAATTTTAAACCCCATAAATTTCAATACACTTTGCCTTTTTTTGTGAAGTCCTGGCATATGACTAATAGCAAGTTTCTGAAACAAAGTTTAGCCCTGCTATTCTATACTCTCTGTTTATGACATGTGCGAATGGACGTGTATCCAAGTTTAGGGCTGACAGATCAGAATGTTGGCCAGCTTGGAAGTCTGCAGATATTTTGGGTCAGCCCCACTTTTCACTCCCTGTGGTCCATGGCTATCCACAGTTTAGAGATCTTAATAGGGGACCATGGTGTTTTCAACCAGAGTGAAATGTATTTCAAACCATCAGGCATATACTTTTCCTCTGATACACCCAAAAAAACCATCTCACTTCCATGATAACTGGTGAGGGATAACAAACTGAGGGTTGATCACTTCATTCATGCACAATATCTCTGCTAATAAGCCTCATTTCTTATCTTGTCATTCCTGTCTGGCACCTCAAATGAACAGAAAGTGATGGTAAGATCAGAAGGTATAGAGTTTGTAACAATCTGGTGTCTTAAACTAATTTTCACCTGTGATCAGAAGCCTTTCCAGGCAGACTTAAAGAAGTTAAACGTTAAGGTGTATATAACACAGATTAACTAATCTGGGCTATCCTAGAACACAACATTCTGCTTTTGAGTGTAGATTATTCTTGTGGCTGCATTAGCAAAGTAACAAATGAATGGGGAAAAAAAGGAAAAAAAAAAAGAAAAAATAAAGAAAAACACATTTCCCACTCTTTAAAAAATATCCATTAGATCATAATGTATCTGCAGGAGAAGAAAGTTTTAAGACCTCAGAAGTCAAAACTAGTAGGTTTGCATTAATTTTTTTTTTCTAGCTGTTACTGTAGTGCTTTTTATATCAGCAAGATCAGGATAACTCATGTCATGAGTGTGTCCCTCATCATAAGCTGTAAAGTACAAAAAAATCTCTATTTCCTGTTTTAAAACTGCAGGTATTTGTTTGACAGAAAGATAAGTTTAGCCAGAAAGCCTATACTAAAAATCCCCAGGGTGAAATTTAACCTTATATAGCTGATTAACCCTTTAATAAACAAGCTGGCAGTAAGGCCAGCATCCTTCCGGCCTGCATCCTTCCGGCCAAGGACAAGGATAATATTGGCTTTTAAAGCCACATTTTGCTTGCTGAATTATGCAGAATGCTGCCAAATGGGATCCTTTTCTGGGGCAGCTATCATGGGAAGGTTTGTAACTTCCCTCTCTTGCCTGCACAAGGGCTGGTAACAAAAGTTCAGGTATCTGTTTCAAGCATCTACTAAGTGACACATCTGCAGAAATAGAGGTGTGGGTTCCTTGCCCCTTGTCTCCATGTTGGGCTGAACTCCATGACAAGTGTGAACCAAGACCACAACCTTGGGGCGGGTCCCCTCTGTTGAGGTGATTAAAGGATGGAATCTACTCTACCAACCCCAGCAGGCACTTCTGTCCTCTCACCTCTAACAGTTGTGAGAGGCAGATGACACCAAAAATGGGGCTTTCTTCATTGCACGGGGTACAGAGGAACTGGGGAAGTCTGCACTCGGCTCAAGCTTCTGAGCTGCCCACAGCTGCAGGGCCACGCGTGGGACCAGTCTGCAGCCAAGCCCCTCCTGGGCTGTGATCATAGCACAGGGATGGGGACCACCAAAAAACGCATCCCACTTTCCAAGCGCAGCACAGCAAAGAGTGGTTTTGGCTTGGCTGCTCTAAACAAGGCCCTGATTAGCCCGTAATCAGCGAGCGATTAGCACAGACAGCTGGGTCACCGGGAGTTCAGCTCAGCATTGTTTGCTGGGAGGCACTGAAAGGCTCAGCCCGGCAGGAGCACGCAGGCTGATACCATTGTCCACCGCAAACATCCACTCAACAAACTCGGTTTGGGTAATCAGCTTGCCTCCCATAACATTTTAATCACAAAAATGTTGCAAAATAGGAATCGTGGCACTGACTGGCTTTAAAAAGCGTTATAAGGTCATTAACGGTTTGGATTAAACAGCTCCAGTTTGTCACACATAATCAGGAACACTGGGATATGATGAAGAACCATCTTTTTCTTTCCCAAATATTATAATAAACAAGCTGTATCACGTTGTTCCACAGCTTAGCCACAACCATTCAGTATCAGATCAGGAGGTACCGAAGCTGCTGATAGAAGGTTTGCATAAGGGATAACTATGGATCAGTCCTTCCTGAGCCCGGGCACGCAGGAGTCACACACAAACCACAGCTGGGCTCAGCCACAAGGTCTTCATTAGGGGCAGCTGACACCGCATGCATTTGTAGACCTCCTCCTCCTCCTCCAAATCAAAGCTTGTAGAGCCATTAACGTGTAAAAGCTACCTCCTGTGAAAACTGAGAGTCCTAGCTCAGCGTTTTCATTCTGTGTGCCACCTCCTAGATGTCAAGGGAAGTAAAAGACAGTAGTTTTCTACCTGTTAAACAACAGAGATAAACTTGTACCTGACACAACTTTTATTTCTTCCACATCACCCATTACAGTCAATTTCTGTTGGGCTGAAAACCCATTGTATCTCAGCACCTCATCACCAGGTTAGTTTGAAATCTTCCTTGTGTGTGGGGGTGCTGGAATGGAAGTGGTCTCACCTCAGGAGAGCACGGGCAGACAGTGCCAAGGCATGGCATTTTAACTACCTGGAAGAAAGCAGGTCTGTATACCAACACGTGTATCCCTTCTTTGTTGCAGTGGAGAACAACTCTTCCTGCCAAAGGCAGAAAATGCCATTATTTTGTGAGTTTCTGTCTTCTCAGCTGAAAGAGCTCCATGCAAGGATCATAGGTTTGAAACTGAAAAGTCAGCAATCACGATACCTCTTTGGGAAAGATCCTTTCTTCACACGCTGCCTCTTCCTTCTCCCACTTTATTTCTTTCTCAGCAGCAAGACAGAAACAGAAACATCTTGTAACAAGCAGAAGCCTCGTGTGCAGTGACACTGCATTCCCCAGCACACTCCTTCCCCTTTGCCGCAAGCACAGAGTTTATGATCTTTCCAGGCATGGTTTCCATTGAAATCTGCAGCCAGGCTGCAACGCTGGGGTCTACCAAGGGCCAGGGTACACGTGTGTGTGTGTGCACACTCAGTAGATACACATTTATTTATGCCCATAGATATATATAAATAACATGACAAATAGTGCCAGAAACTTGACCCTTAAGACTCCAGCTAAGACCTAATACACTGCTGTGCAAGAGGCCTCTTATGTAGTTTGCATTTCCTTATAATATTAATTTGAGTGCCATGGAACTTGTGTTCCTGCTTTGAACTTTGTTATTCTTGACTTTAACCAAGATTGTAATGTAAACATTTAAAATTCACATTTTTGCCAGGTTAAAAACCAAAAATAATTATAAAAATTCCACGTCAATCTGAGCTCTTTTTCCTATAGTGCCTTTTCAGTGGGTGTTGTAAGAAAGCAGCTATTCAGTTATTACAAGCAGGGACTGTTTTGCTAAAGCACAATATTTGAAGTATACTGTTATAGCAGAATAAGAGTATGTCCCAAAGTTAAGCCTAGAAACTGGATGCACTGAATTCAACCAGAGTTAAATTAATCTGGAACAAATATGGACAAATCCTCCAGCCAAGAGACAAAATATTTTTTTATTTCTAGTCTCTAGGACAGTAAAAATATCCTGGCATGGCAAGCCTATATAATACTTGAAGCCTGATATGATACAAAACAAAGTCTGAAGATGCTGTCCTGGAACCACTTCTTGCATGAGCTCTGAATCTGATCCATAAGCATTTGTTTCATCAGAGGGTGATCCCAGACACACCTGAAGAGCCAACTGCTGGGGCAGGAGAAGGTTTGAACCCCCAGAAGAGTCCCACTCCAGGGCCATCAGAGTGTGACATGCTGTAGAAATGGGATGTTTGAGACACCTCTGGTCCTATCCTCTCTTCAGAGTCTCTGCCTTCTCAGGGGACCAAGTGTGACAGAAAGATAAGGGGAGCCACTTCTGTGTCCAAAACAAAGCTGCTGTGCTGAGTGGAGCAAGGACAGCTCTGGTTATGCCACATCCAGGCTGTTGTAACTGTGTGGAGAAATGCAGCTGCAGATAGCGAAGAAGAAATGAGATGTGTGGAGATTTATGGGAAATACAGCAGAGGGAGAGGAGAAATATTTGAACATTTTCTCCTTGCCAAAATCATACATATCCACAAAGTCAGTGCCACACCAGTGCCTGCCCTCAAAATAATGCCTATAGGGCAGAGGGAAAACATTGCTGTAATTATTACAGAATGATTAAAGAGTCTTTACTCCAGAAAAAAAGCAGGACTGGAGGAGCACCACTTCTCATCATGATTTTATGGACAACTGAGTTATAGAAGTACCTTTATTAGCAGAGACAATACTCTAGAGGTGGCAAACAGCATGAGGAGAACTCAGAGCAGGCAAAGAAGTTACATCAACAAAACTGTGGCTGCAGGAAGCACATTTTGCTGCTTTATGAAACCCTCTTGATTTTTCTTCAGCTGGAAGTGGTTAAGGAAACTAACCAAACTTCTCATATTTTTCCAAAAATCTCCACCTTTATCTACAGTATGTGGATGAGGAAAAGGCTGACCAAGATGGCAACTTCAGCATGAACCACCTTGTGCCTATGAATAGCATCAACCAAGCTGAGATGAAGAGCTATTACCTCTTGTTGCTCAAGCAGAATGTTTATGCTCTTAATTGCAAAACATCTGCATCTCGTTGTCCATAAAATGAGCAAACATTTTGAAGACACCCAGAAAAGAAATGAACTCATAAAACTAGAGGATTAAGAAACGAGGAGGTATTTAATGGCAGCGTTTCAGGTTGGAGAGTGTCTGGGCCATGAGATTTTGCCTCAATCCCACACTTTTTAAGATTACATAGACCAGAAACAGGCATATAGTATGCAGGAGACAAGCAAGGGAAAACTTGATCATTTACTGATCCCTGCACCTTATCCCTCTTACCAGAATCTTGAA
>WEKY01022936.1:207135-322972 GCA_013390045.1 Picathartes gymnocephalus | reverse complement strand
TTTTTTTTTTTTTCAGATTTCCAAGCAGATTATCCTAATCCTTACAACGGAGCTGGAAGGAAACTTTGAATCCATCTGGACCATGAAGCCCTTCATAATTTTCATTATATACTTTAGGGTAAGATAAAAGTGTTCTTGATATTATATCAAAGCTCTTCTATAAACAACCCATTTTGGCAATACTTTCCTTTTATGTTTTAGCCCAATGAGCCTCATTTTACCCCTCTGGAGGCTGGCACCGGAGCACATTGAGCTCCTGGTCAGAAACCAGAGGCCAAGGAAACGAAGCAGAGCTGCTGCTGCTCCCAACGATGCGCTAAGGGTGGGCTCACTGCTGCACACAGGAAAGCCAGCAGCTCTTTCAAAGCTTCTTAAGAGGATTTGGATGGCTCTTTTCCCTTAATTCCAGAAAGTAGAAGTGTTTCAGGGTGGTTATGCAATGACCCCAAAGCTGACATAAGTGAAGGAAGAAACAGCACAAGGACAGCCACAAAGGGGAGTCTCTCCCAGACTTGAGTGATTTTGGCTTCCTACTGCCCTGGGATCAATACTGGGATTTTGGGTTTTGATTACTTACAGTATTAAACAGCTTGATGCATTCTACTGGAAAATATAGCAAACACTGGGCCAGGATGATAATACATGCATGAAGAAAAAGGCAGAGCTTGCACCATCCCTCAGCCTGTTAACTCACATTTGCCTCATGGATTTCCTTGCCTGCTGTTGTTGAAATAATCCCAAAATTACAATTGAGCAGATCTACTAAGAAATTCAAGCAGAATATCAGCTTACACTGCGAGAGGCTCCTGTGCAAATAGAAAATGCCAGCTTCTTGGAAGCTGGAAATTCCTATCTCCCAGCCTGCAACCCCGTCCTGACAGTCATGTGTTTCCAGCCCATCAGGGCTAATAGGCTCTACAGAACCCAAGGACTGATTATCCTCAGAGCACAACACAGCACAGACTATTATGTAGCAACTTAGCTGGTATATAATTACTTTTGAGGAAAATGCATTGCAGAACAACATCACTTCTCAAAGATTTAAGTTATTAAGGAAGATTAAGGAATTTCACTCTGGAAAAGAGACTTCACTGTGACCTAATTGAAGTTTTTAACATTCTCAAGGGAACTAATAAAAATTGGTTCATGCAAATTCTCCATACTTTCAAAGAACATGAACACAAGAGAACATTATTAAAAAAAAAAAAAAATTAGGAATTTGAGATCAAAAAGAATTTAGAACAAAATTAAAAAAAAAAAAAAGGAAAAAAGCCAACAACAACAAAACCCCAAATCCAACAGAAAAAGAAACATAACCCAAAACAGAACAATTTAAATTAGAGGGGACTCTTCTACCAGGTCATTTAATCCATCCCCTCCTTCCCATGAATCACAGAAGGATTGATTTCCTTATCCTTAAATAATCCCTAATAGATGGGTGTCTAGGTGAGCCAGTGATGACTATTCCACAACCTCTTTTGGCAGCCTGGACTTTCAGAAGAATAAACATATTGGATAAATTATTAAAAAAGGCCATTGTGGGCAAGGAGAATCAATGAAATCAAGGGAAAACCTGTTAATATACAGTGGGGCATGAAAGATAGGGAGTAACAATAAGCTCATTAGATGAATGAGAGACAAAGTGACATAAAGAAGCAGAACTTTGTGGTATATTCCTTTATTCTTGAAGCACTGTTTTCACTCACTGTTTAAAGAAGTTGCACAGAACACCTACACATTTGTCCAAGCACGAAGCAATTTCAGGAATGATCACATGAAAGCTGCAGCCAGTGTGCTGTCAGCCTCTGACAAAGGAAAATGAACAAAAGAAATGCCCAGCAGTACAAACAGGAACAACTTTCTTACGAACTGAAACCAACACATTTGCAAAAGACGGTTTCAGGTAGGTTCATAAAGAACTCACGTTCAGGGAAGCATACAGAGGAATAAGCCACATTAACCAAGTGCTTACACATGAAAGCTGGATTTTCAAGGACACGAGGTATAAATACATAAAGCCCCTCACCCTGCAAGCAGGCATATATTTAACTTCACACATAAGAGCAGCCCTGGTCAGCTCATGGGGATTAATCACCTCCACAAAGGGTTTGCCAGACAAAGTCCCCACACAGTGCAGGGCTCCTCCCTCTGCGGCCGCTGCGCACCAGTCAATCTTGCCAGTGTCTTTGGTGCAAGACTGTCAACAGAAAATCAAGTGTTTTCCCCAAAACTGTCACTTAAATACATCCTGCCAAAGCACATTTATTGTGCAGGGGCATTAGATGGGTGCTGTTACCATCCCTTGCTGCTGGGGAGGACATGGGCAAGGGCACCACAGACCCAGTGCCCATGAATCACGAACTGACTCCCTTATCAGGAGAAAAACCTCCCATGGCTTTTCCAATACCAACTTGATGTGAAATCATGCAGAAGAGACCCTTGCAGGACAGCAGGAACCCTTCAGAGGTTGCAGAGAGGCTTGTTGGAGCCTCCTGAGTTGCTCATACACGTTGCAAGTGGCACTGCATACTCCACCTGATCTCTGGGTGTAATTCAGATTATTCCCATAAACTTTTACACTTGGGTGTCACCAGCTGATGCACTTTCACCAAAATGCCTGGAGACAATTTGTTTTCTAGAATGGGGTCAAAACTCACAGCTCCTCCTCACTTCCCTTTCCTCAAAGTGCCCGTGGTGGGTTATTATTAGATGTACGTGAGTCTCCAGGGAGGAAGGAGAAGGATGTGGCTTGATAGCTTTTGTTTGGATGGATTGACTAACTGCTCGTGGTTACATTTGACATTTGGATTGTTTCCCTTCATGCATTTTGGGGGTTTGGATTTCGAGTGGGGTCAGAGCACTTCTGATAGACATTTAATAGAGACTGAAAAAACACAACAAATATGAAAGTAGGAAAAAACCTCCTCTGCCTCCAAGGTCCTAAACAAGCATGCTGTGATTAAAGAGGGACAGATGTAACTACCAAACATTTAATTTTTTTTGATTTTTACATCACTGCCAGATACTCATATGCAAAGTCTGCAGTACGTGTTCACTCACTTGTATTCCTGAAATTCTGGATCACTCTAATTCTTACTGTCACTCTTTCTTCCTAGCAAGACTGTTTCTTTTTCATTAGTCTTACTTCTACATCTTTACTATTTATTCAGGCTATTATTCATAGTGCCTGGTCATATTCTCTTTATGGACTGTCCATGCAAGGCATTTAAGAGACCTGCAAGCTGTAATTATAACTGTATAAGCATCTTTTGTCATTTTTACTGCGCACATTATTGATTCACACAGGACTGAACCTGCTTTATTTTTAAATGTAGCAAAATTTTCCTCGAAAAGAAAGAACAACTCTGATCTAGGAACTCTTCTGCTAAGTTTAGCCTGTATTTTCTCAGGCTTTAGCTTTTGTGCAGCCCTTGCTGAGATTATTTTATGTCTATGGAATGGATGCAGACCAACTTTTTTGCTTCTGACAGGTAAAACTATACTTCCCTAGGCATTAAGTGCATTCAGTCTCAAGCAGCTTCATATTTTTGCTAACTCCTTTGTTTTTGGAATGTGAACTCTTGTTCTACCTTGAAATATATTTTGCACTGTACTTGGAGTGGTTACTAAAATCCAAATGACCTCATTTCAGTTTAGGACGCATTGTGGGAAGAAGATGACAATTAAGACATAAAAATTTTGGTTTGTGTATTTAGGTTTTCTTTTTCTCCTAAGGAATATTTAAGTGAAATTGAATGTAACTTGACTTGAGGTTTGTTTAAGCTCAACAATCATTCGTTTATTGCAGTAACTTTCAGAGAATTTTTATCTTAAAAATCTTTGGCATTAAACCAAAAATCATTCTAGCTTTCTCCTCCTTCATCTCTAAGCTTATGACTTGCTTGTGCAATTGTTGCATGAAAGCAGTTCTACATTTTTTTCTCTTATAGGAAAACAGATGGAGAAGAATTTATCTGCAGTTGGGATTTGCTGCTTATAATTTATTTCACAGGATCAAGCAAAAGATAACTGTGAGCTCACACTAGTCAAGCTTCCAGGACGCCGTCACTTCCAAATTATATATATTTTTGAGATTATAGCTATGGAGAGACACGGGTACAAAGCCATTGAAGCATTTTTCAAGTTTCCATGAGGGCTTAATGCTTCTCTGCAGCTATACAGCACATTCCTAGTGCTCCCTCTTGACTGGGTGGCTCTCATTAATAGAAATATATTTCATATTCTGTTTCCCAGCTTTCTGAAGCACTTGGTATAGAGGAAACAGTCTACACACCTATAGGAGCTGCTCCCTTCTCCACAGCCTGCACAAAGTCACTCCACCATATGCTCAGATCCTGCAAACAGGATGGAAATCATTCTGACATGAGCTTATTACAGAGCCCCATTCCTCAGTGGAAATTCTTCTGGTATGTCCTATTGTTTTAGCATTACATTTTATTATTTTTTCGTTAATACAGTAGGAAAATCACATTGCTTCCAGGACACGTTGATGCTAGTCAGGACGCTCTGGAGGCTAACAATGAGTCAGGACTCTGGACTGAGACCAAGCTTTTCTTCCATTGAGCTCTGCTCTCTTTTCTTCCTCCTTAAGGACCTGGCTTTTATTGGCCTCTTTAGCTTTGGATTAACTTACATCATACATTTCATAGTATATATATTCCAGTAAAAGAATACGCACAGCACCATGCAAATGAACCTCCTAATCAAATTAAAAGGGTGAATGACTTACACAGAGCAGCTTGGGGCAGAGGCTCCCCACGTCAACACGATGGTTCACGTCACGTTCCTCAGGAGACAGGCACCTACAGTGCACCCAGGGAGTGATAAACCAAACTGCCTTGAGTCCAGATGCTGAAAGAGTCGTGACAGAAAGTTGTGCAGAGAGCAGTCCTTCCTTGCCAGTGGGCTCTGACACATCAAGCGAAGCACCAAGCTTTGGGGAACACGCAGGAAGTCTAAAGGGAGAGGAGGAAAGGAAATAGAAGTGGTTTTCACTCAATGGCACAAAGGGACATAGAGGAACAACTCCTTTTACTTTCCTAAGCACCTTTAAAAACCTTCCTGGGAAAGGTGTAGGGGCACAGCCATAACCAGGCACTGGGCTGCTGGGAGCAGCAGCTGCTGCTGAGCATTGTCTGGGACTCTGGAGTGTGGGCATGCGTGTGCTCCTCTGCTCTCATGCTGGGAAAGCCTCCTACACAAACAGGGTCTGCATTATGGCCGAGGTGGAGGATGAAATAGTGCCAGCATACGCTTTATGGCAGGTAAAACCCTCCCAACACCACTTCAGTGCCAACAGTGCTGTGATAATTCCTCTCTCCTCCACACCTTCAATTGTTTCACTTCTCAGCAACATATTTTAGCTCTATGGCTCCATTAGCTTTTTCTATTTTCCTTTTTTTTTTTTTCCTTCTGCTTCTAAGCACAGGGTCATTGACTGCCTTAATCAAATCTCATACCATAATGAAAAGTAAAAGGCATAATGTAACATTTAACAGACCGACGATCCCCTGTGCTGACTGGCATATGATATTTCTGAAAGAATGAATCTTCAGTGAGACCTGAATGGTTCAGCTCTGGAAGAGAGAGAGGCCAAATCGTCTTTCTAATCACAAACCTTTGCCTCATGGGGTCTGAATTCTCGCTTTAAGGACCACATCAAAAGATTTATGAAGTTTGCTGCTTTGTTCCCGTTTTTAGGAACCACTCCAAGTCACACTGAATTCAATGGGAGTCCTTTCATTGACACGATCAGGCTTTGGAGCAGGTCCATAAAGAATGTGACTTTTCTATGATAAAAAGAGAACTGCTCTGAAACTATCTGCATTTCCACTGATGCTCATGTAGAGCGGAAAGTGTTTCTTTCTGGATGAGTGATCATCCTGCACAGTCTGTAGAAACACTAAGCAGATGCAGTACATGCTCAGTTCTTCATCCCAGTTCCTCAAAGTGAGGCAGTACAACACCACAGGCACAGCTTTAAGAGCACTTTAAGACATACTTTAAGATAAACTGGAGTTCTCAGCTTCTCAGCTAGACCCTTGCAATGCTGAACTCGAAGGGACCACAGTGAGGGCAGCTTTCACTTGGACAAAACACCACTCTTTATAAAAAGAACACTGAAAAATTCATTACAAATTACTGCCATGTTTGCCTGGGTTTTTATATTCTTTTGTGGCCCAAATACAAATGATAAAAACCATTGTGTTAGTGTGTGTCAGTTTTCTAGGCACGAAAATCAGATCTGTGTAATGCCCTAAACCTCTGCATCCCCTGGCCTCAGAAACACCTCGGATGTGACACCTGAGACATGAGGAGTAAAACAGACGTGGTTTTGTTGTGGTGTTTTATAACCACCCCTTCAAAGTCAGCTCTTTGTCATAATTACCAACACCTTCAATCACTAAATGACAAAAAGTCACTTGTTTCCTACTGAATTTTTAGTAATGGGAATGCAGCTAACATTGCTTCAGCTGGGCAGTGGTTTCTCTCAGAACCTCAAACCCTGAAGAGTTCATCTCCTTCGCCAGAGGAATCCTGGACAGTGAAACCACTTCAGTTATAGCCCAGAAATATTTTGTGTCCTTAAAAGAGGAACCTGAAATTGGCCAGAAATGAAGCCAGTTGAATTCCTGGTGCTTTTACCAACGTAATAAAGAACAGAAGATCTTCACTGCTGGAGCATCGTGTTACAGCAGCAGCAGCAGCAGCAGGAGCTGGGTTCGTCTCGTTCTCCTGTGAGCAGCAAGAGATTCCATCTTCTCATTTCAGTGGGGTTTATGAGTCCAAGACACCCTGGTTTTTCACTACTCTGATAAAAAAGGATGTCATTAAAAAGAATGTAACTGATACACATGGAGGAGAAGAGACAAAGCTGTCCGTGGGAACACTGTGTTATCTCGTTCACTCCCAGCTATAGCATGCAATCAGTATTTATTTACTTGCAAGGGGAAGGTGTGCCATTTCAAATACCCTCCCTCTGATGGATGCAGGCCGCTCCTGGACCATGCTATTTAACTCTCTCTTTGGGGCTGTTTGTCTTTGGTTTTCAACTGTCTTATCATGATATATGTGTGCTGTGCATACCGTGGCATGTCAGGATAGATCAGACTACAACTTGTCACACAGAGCAACCAATTAAGGCAGTATGAGTGAGCTGCAGATCCATATCACCTGGCATTGGGAAGTTCATAAAACTTGGTTTGGTGGAAAATATTTTGGTGTGCAGCAAGCATCCTTTGGATCATATTTCCTTCTCTCTTGGCTGGTGGGAATTCTTTTTCATGTGTACAGTTTGAAACTTAAAAGGCAATTATGCTATTTAGAGGTATATGCTTAAATTTATGTCTTTGTTGTTCCTGCTGTTCCCTGAACAGATTAATTGTTAAAATAGTCATTGCAAAATTATTTCAACTCATTTTTGTTTTATCGCTTATTTTGCATTATTATGAAGAGCTATTATAAGAGGATAGGAAAACTCTTGGCAACGAGAAGTTATCTGTGTATTTATTTAAAGGAAGTTATGCTCATAAGAGGGAGAAGAACATTTTAAACTAATATAAGAACCACTGAAAAATGTAGCCCTGATCTCAGTTTCAAATCCACCCAGGCATTTCTTTCAGCTTACACATTTCTCCAATTCGGGTCATAAGCACTGAGAGCTGTGAAAGAAAATAATTCCCCTTCAGCCACCATCCTTCCCTCTTAAGCCAGATGTGTTGTAGGGAGCTCTGCAAACCTGGGGGATAAGAAGGGTCCTGAACTCAGAGCACCAAAGGGCCAGCGAGGATTCCGGGGCTTCCTGCCGGGCTCTGCCCGTCACCTGGTTTGACTTCCCAAAGTTTGTTTGGGCATCGATTCAGGGAGACTCAAAGCCACGTGGCTGCCTCCCAGCACAGGTAGTTTCACAGGAGTCAAGTGAAAACAATAGAGCTGTTCAACTGCTGGAGCTGGAGCTGTACAGACGTGTTCCCTTCGGTCTGGTGGCTGAACAGCAAGCTGGAAAAATGATCCAGGTGAGGCTCAATCTGAAACACACAATGTGTTGGTGGAACAGACATAACACCCCTCCAGTGTTTCATTTTGGGTCAGCCCAGATTGCATTGATTGATCTAGAATGGAAGTTTTCATATTGTTTTTAACACAAAATTTAAACAACAAATCCTAGCTGAGCAAACCCTCCATTTCAAAACATCAAAATGAAACTTTGAGCAGTGACAATTCATGCTCTTACTGAGAAGTCTAACATTCAATTGACCATATTATTTTCAAAAGAATAATTAAAAAACAGTTAAATTTGAAAACTAGGTGGTATAAGAAAGGTGAAAATTACATCTTTTATTTTGAAAATACTGAAATGAAACATTTAAACTTCCCTGAGAAAAGTATTTCCCCTGATTTTCTTTCTGACAAAACCCTGCATTACATTCAACCAGAATTTGTGAATAGTTTTCCACTTCAAATTGCACTTTTGGCAAATGCAGTCTATCCTGGAAAGATTCCACCAGCTCTGTTGAAACTGGCACATGCTCACATACTTTACTGGATAAGAGATTTCATCCTGTAAAATGGGGATAAGAATAAAACTTCCCCACTGATGAAGAAAAATCTACAGGTTGAGCTGTTAATGCCTGTAAGATATACATGTCTAAGGCAGACACCAGCTTTTGGCTTCCTGGGGTCTAACACTTCACAGAGACAGGAATCCTCTTCTTTGTCTTAATGTGAACTAGATTAAGTCTTCAGAACCCTAACTAGTTAGATGAATAAAAAGCTAAAAGACAACACAATCTTAAGTGCTTTAAAACTATCATCTGGAAGGCCTGTCATTTGCAGTGTTACAGTGGAGCTGCTCAGCTTAGTTTGAAGTGATAAACGGGCAGGGGCATCCCACAGAGCTGTGGCAGTGAGACACAGAGGGACTCCCACTGCAGCTGCAGCACGGGGATCGTGTCCCTGTCCCGCAGAAAACCACCAGGATAAAGCTCCAGGCTGCAGGAGGCTGAGCACTGCCCCTGTGCAGGTGTCACCTACCACTGCCTCATTGTCCTCCTCTCTTTCTGACCAGGAGGGAATTTGCCTCTGGAAGTCAGCGGTCAGAACGTTTTGTGTGGAGCTTTCCTGGTTCATTCCATGTGACACGCTGGAGTCGGGGCTCTGCTGCAGCCTCCTAGCCGAGGGCAGTGGGCAGGGGGGATGAGGCTTCGCTGAAATGTGGAGCAAACACACACGAAAAGGAAATGGATAAAACATTAAAATGACAGCTTGCTGAGGTGGCTTCTTGTCGCAGTGGCTTTAGCATGATCATGAAGTGATGTGCAGTGCTTGACATAGCTTGCTCCTACGTGGTGAAACAAAATGGATGCTTAGTTTGCCCCACTAGACCGGGATTTGTGCTAAATGCACAAAATTTCCCACCTGGGTCACAACAGGTGTGCCAACCGAATTGTGAGTGTGGGAAGAGGTGTGTCTGTGCAGAGGGCTGGAATCAAACACCTGCTCAAACTCTGTCAGACGGATTCAGAGGTTTGATCCATGAGCTCTGCTCTGCAGCTCAAGCCCGCTGCTAATTTTAAAATGCTCTTGCACCCCATGCAATGTGACAGCAGAGATGCAGAAAACGATGTCAGAGTTGATAAAAGAAAACTCAGAGCCAGAGGAAGTGTAAGTGTTTTCGGCAAAATTCTGGCACCAGTAAAATCAATGGCAGTGCTCCCACTCCTTCCGCAGTGCTGGGATTTCACCCTTTGCCTACAGAAAACCAGTGGATTTGCAATAATAGGAATATCCATTACACTGGGTTGTATTTTGCAAAAGCGTTGGGTTTAAATTCTGAAAATAAATTTGACTGAGCTTTTGTTTGGCTCACACCAAGGTCAATTAACGTAATTCCAGAACTTCTGGATGAAGTTTTGTATAGATCATTTTCTCTAATGCATTCATCTGTCATGAAATTCTCACATCTTCTAGTTTCACTTAATTCCCTTTGAAGTTACCTGTATGCCTAAAGTTAAGCCTCTTTTTAAAATCTTTACAGAATCAGGGACATAGTTTTTGTAATTCTCCATTCAGCTGCTGTGGTAAGAGTAATAAAAAAGGGCTGTGATGTATGTAGAATTACATGCTGTGCTCTTCCTCTGAGCTGCTGCATTTCTATAGCTGTACAAAAAAATCCTGTCTGCAGGGAATCTTGTTGCGGTTAAAAATCCATATTTTCGTTTTCCCCATTTGTTCTACAAAACTGAACTAACAGGGAAAACAAACATACATGGCGACATGCATAGAAACATTCAGGAACAGCAATCATACTGGGGAGGATGCTGGAAAAAAATATGCACTTGTTTTAACCAATACTAAAAGTTTTTTAAAGTCTAAAAATGAAAAATACTATGTGCTAATTACCACAGGGTTTGCAAATATAAGAGAGGATTTTTCACATGTTTAGAGAACGTATACAAGAAGTGCTGTGTTATTTAATTCACAAATAGCATGAAATACTAAATTTACATTCCTATTGGTCCCAAGAAGATTATTTTATAATCTACAGAAATAATTAATACCCACAATTATAATAAAACCTGCTTGCATAACATGCTCTATTTAAAAGGAAAAAGATAACTTAGCCTAGCTGCTGCCAAATATTGAAGTCATCTCTGTTTCTAGCATGCCCTCAAAGCTCCAGGAGTTCAGCTGGGAAAGCTCTCGGAGCAGTGCAGGCGCAGACCTGTGCACCCAGCCCAGCCTCCCCAAGGGAAACAGACCATACCCTCTGTCTGCAGCTGCAGATGAGGAGGGAACAAAAAAGAAAAGGTTTAAATGACAGATGCCAACTTCCCAGTCCCTCACCTCCTATGGACAGCAGGGAAAATTAATCCTCTACATTTTACGGCTTCCAGCGAGAATTTGCCCAGCTTTTCCCACGATTTATGGGTGTCCCTGGTGTGTTGAGGACTTTCTCTTCAGCCACAGGCAAGTGTGACATGGCATTTAACACAGCCTCGGTGCAAAAGCGCACCTTTTGCTTTTTTTTGTGTAGTTAGGCAGCAAAAAAGCCCAGACAGAATTCCCAGTTTTTCACCCAAAAGCAAGGCTTTGTGCACACGCTGAGCCAGGGAGGGGTGTCAGCCCTGTCCAGCAGCAGCACATGGTGGCCTGGCTCCCCTCTCCATGTGGAGCAGCCAGGACTGTCACCTCCTCCCCTGTTTTTACCAAACTTCTCACCTTCTGCCCCTTAAATTGATGTTTTTAAGCACCAGCTTGGAATGGTCTCATCCTGTGCCTTGCAGAAGTGGTGAGGGCTCCTGTAAATCCATAACAGGGTCTCTGCTTTTCTAGCTGGGGTTATCCTACAGTAGCAGTTTCAATGTAAATCTTTTCCATCACTGATCTCCTTTTTTTCAGCCTGTGTTTTTGAAACCCAGCACTTTATTCCGCTGTTCCACTAATAGCTAAAATAGCTCAGGCAAGACAGCCCTTTCCAGCCGGGAGGTGAAGGAGTTAACAATGCCCTTTCATGCAAAACCACAAACAACTTGGGGGAAAGAGAGAGGGGGGGAAAAAAGAAAAGAAAAAGAAAAAAAAAGAGTTTTTAACTGAGAAATGGAAAGGATCCAAGTTCTAACCGAGCGTAAAAGCACAGAGAGAGTATGAAACACACAAATCATCCTGGGGTTCGGAGTTGATAAAGTTATTAAAAAAGAAAAAAGGTGGAAGGAGGGGAGAAAAATCCCTTTGTTTCTGCCCTATACCTTGAGGCTGTGGGAGCAGAGGGAGGGAGCGCAGAACGAGTCCGACCGGAGCCCAGCGCTGAGCCCCATCCATCCCAGCGGGAGCCGGGCACGGGCTGGTGCTCCCCAGCTCCCTCTGCTCAGCTCCTGGCAAGAGCCGGGGAGGCTTTGCTTGCATAAACTCCGCACTTTTTTTTTGCGTTTTTTTCTTTTTTTTTTTTTTTTTTTTTTTTTTTTTTTTTTCTTTTTTTGAATTATTATTATTAGCAAGTGGGAGAGAAGAAGCTTTTAACAGAGGCGGGCTGGAGCCTGGATGCGGCCGGAGCAGGGTGGGGTGTGCAGGGCCCCGCCGGCTATTGGGCCATCGGCTTAGCAACAGCGTGGAAAGGGCCAACCCCAGCGTTTGTACAGCTGGGCCACCTTCCAAGGATGGGTGCCAAACGCTCCGCTCCTCTGCCAAGAAAACAAACAAGGGCACTTTTAAAAACTCCAGAGTTAAAGAGCGGGTTTTTTTCTCCCCCCGCTTTTCTCTTCTCCACAAACTCTCCTCGCTCACAGTTAATGATCTCTTTCCCTTTGTCACCGAAGTTCAAGCTACGGGGAATTGTCACTTGTGCAGCTTTCAGGAGTCGTTTCCCCTTTCCTGAATGTGGCAGGCTCCCGTCTCTGCAGGCTGGAGCGGGCTGGAGTCAGTGAGCCCATTTCTCTTCGGATGCTGCAGGTTCCCTCCTTGCTTCCCTAATGGCAGAAACCTCTGCCGGCTGCATTAGCATTGAAACCTGCTTGCCATTGCCACGCATTTATATAACTTACATAATTTACTGCCTATGTCACTCTCTCGTCTGCTACCTCTTCATTCATTTCAAGCCTGTTAAAGAAGTGGAATAAGAAGCACAGAGACTCCAATAGGCAAAAGTGGCTTGTAGCCACAAACCTTTTTTTTTTTTTTTTTTTGGCAGAGGAAATAAAAATAATTTGGGAATTCTGGTCTAATTTCATTAAAGATATATTTTTACATTATATTTTTAGTGCAGTCTTTCTTACATATTAGTCTTTGTGATTGCTGAAGTTGGGGTAACGCCAAATTTTGCTGAGAAGAAATATGGGCTATGTTTTTTTACCAGCTGAGAAACGTGCAGGTCCATCCTGTGTCCCAAAATCTCTTCTTTCCCTGTGAAGGAGAAAAGCAGAGAAGTCAAAGCCCATTTCCAAGAAACACCAACTCTCTTCAGGTCCCATGGCTTAGCGCCTGCCCAGAGAGAGCACTCGCCTTGGATCCTGATTTTAAGCACTAAAGGAAGAAAATGGAACTGACTTTTCTGTTGCTGTTGTTGTCGTTGCTATAAGACACTCCGTAGGAGGTGAAGCCAAACATACGTCTGGGGAAATATTAAACACTTCACAGAGGAAGGCCTAAAGAGGCAAATATTGCAGCCCTTTTCTCACGCCAGTCATCCCATTAACTTCAGAGACACTGCTCCTATGAGTGAGGCTGGTGGGGTCAGGCCTTTGTACACAGTAGCACCTCCAAAGGTTAAAGGATGTCATTTGCAGTCATGATCTTGTTTCACTTCCTACCTCTACCTCTGATTTACAGAGAAACCTCAAATAAATCACTTAACCTCTCCAAGAACAAGTTTACTTAAGTGCAAGAACATTCTGAGCCTCCAACAATATTTGTGAAGTGCTTTCAGGTCCTTGGAGGAAAGATGTACTTGCAAATTATCAGGGTAGCTGCTCACATGGAAATAAATCTCAATTTCTGTGTCTGAGCACATGTCCCAGCTGCATCCCAATCTCATGTCTGCATAGCAGTGGTTGTGCACCATAATCTACTTGGATTTCATAGAGAAAGTATGCAGGAAAGCAGCTTGAAAGGGCATCTCACTCATTTGCAAGCAGGTCCTTGGTTCGAGAGAGCTGGGCTTTGGGCCTGCTCTATGGTGCATTTCATCCTCAAAAACTTCCATCTGATGCATTGAGGAGTGTGTTTTTGCAGCTGCATTCTTACACTGGACTGCAGTTCACTGAGGTGGTACCCATGGTCCGTGCACTGTTTGCTTTCTCAAACTGCCCAAACATCTGTTATTGCAAAAATTAAAAAATGGACCAGGGAAGGTTTTTTCTGAATAGCAAAGAAACACGAAGAAGGGAACGTGTGTGACTCTGCCCCCTGTGCTAGGCAGAACTAGGAAATATAAGAACAACAACAGGAACCATACAAAAAAATAGATTTTGGGTAAAGGTTCAGTGCAGGGAGAAAAGGGAAGGGGCTTCCTTTTTATCTGTACTGGTTCTGCTTATCTTTTACTAGAGGCTGTTTTTAGTGATGAGGAAGTAGAAGAAGAAATCCATTTGTTTTTCTCATGACACAGCAAAATACACAACCTAATATCTCAGAATAACATCCCTTCTGCCCTAAAGAAATAATCTCACAAAATTAAACCAAGACTTTATCCAGAGATTGCCCAATTCAACAGTAAATTTCCATTCAACTGAAAAGGCATCGAATAAACCCTTCATGTGGGAATCCAGCAAAATCCAACTTCATAAATGCTTGGTAATAATTCAGGACTAGGGTCTCGATTATTTTTCATTCATTACTTAGGTGAGCAAAGAGCTGCTTATTTTGATGGGAATTTGGGACTACAAACCAGGACAGAATATTGTGGCACACAAGGACAGCTGGATCAACCTGTAGGCCTTGAGCCAAGAGTCAGCCAATGCACACTGAAGCACCATTTATCACCATGCTTTCCCCAAGAATGGCTTCCCCTGCTGTGCTGCTGGACTCAGCATGTCCACAATAACTCCACCACCCTCTACAGCACCTTTTAGAGCTACCTGAAATTGTATTTTATTTAAAGGGTACACAGTTTGTGTCAGTAATTCCCACAGACCCATAATTGTTTTTATAACATCTGGTTATAGTAGGTAGTATAATTCGCCAAGAAGTTGATATGAATGCATTTCATAACATGCTTTATATAATCCATTATTAGAGGACATTGCTGCATCTGTAATTATGTTTGCAAATGCATTTTATTGAGTTCTACATAAAACTATGCAGGACTGAAACCAGCTCTTAGGCTGAAGAAGTATATATATACTTTGCTTCCTTCCAAATTTTTTTTTTTTTCTGTATAGGCAACACTACAATGGGGAAAGAGCAAAATTTAACCTTGATTTCCTACCAGACTCCAGCCCTGAATCCAAGGATCCTTGAACCTGCGGGCATTTCAGACCTTTACTGGAATCCTGTCATTTTTATCAGCTTTAGTTTCTACATAACAAAAGTGATTATGTGAGTTCTGGTTTTGGGCTGATCAAATCTTTCAGTGTCTCTTCTGCTGCTGACACCATCGTGAGAGGACAAATTACATTTGGTACAAACATACATTTACCTGCAGAACCCCCACAGGTAACTGAGCTGGGATCTCCTGCAGCTGGTGCTAGAAATGGTACATTTAGGCTGATTTCCCAATCTCTTTTTGGCAAAGTATGAGCCAGAGAGAACCTGGGTCGATTGTCACATCCCAGATCAACTTTGAGTGACCAGCAGCCTTGGGAAGGGAGCTGCCTTCACTGCTCCTGAAGCCCATTTGGCTCAGTGCAAGCAGTGGAGCTTAGTTCCTTCCTACAGATTTCCAAGAAAATCTCTCTTTTACATTGTTAATTTGCAGGAGTCAGGCAGTTCAGACAGCAGCAGCCTCTTTTTTCATATTGCCTTTCCAATAAATGCCCTTTCACTCTGGGCTGATTATTTAATTTGAAGCTGAAGTCCATCACAAGCCCTTCCATATTCTGGGCAAATATACAGCCAAATTAATCTGTTGTGAGCCAGTTATCTCTTGTGTACTTAAAAAATAAAGAACATCTGAGTTTTGGTGCATTTTTTTCTCATGCATGGAAATGTGGTAAAAAGCTCAGACAAGGTAAATTAATTATAGTTCGAGCCTTTTTCCATTTATGGTGAACTTTCTCATTCTTTCCCAGCCCCCCAAGGAACCACACTGTAAAACACTCTCTCGAAGAGGCTTTATCTCATTCTGCCTTGCCTCCATTTCTCCAGCTCCTCTAGTGAGTATTTGTCTTTTCTACCTGCTGCCCAGTTAAATCAGCCTCAGAGGCAGTGACATATGCCAGATCACAGGGGCTGTCACTTTAATTCCCTGTGCTCATATTTTTCTCCTCTAGTGGGGTGCTGGGGGCAGATGTTTGGAGAAGGGACCCCTTTGCTGCCTGGCACACTGAAATCCTGACGCTGGCTGCTAATTCTGGGAGGTGAATCCTGGCCCTGCTGACAGTGCCCAGAGTTGAACAGGCAGCTTCTCCTGACTTCAGTCGAGTGCAGGTTCTAGATGTTGGAAATGAAACCTTACACCCTTCCACAGAGTGCTGCAGGAGCGATTTCTCCCAGTTCCAACTCAACTATCTTGTCTGATTCCTGCCTGAAGGCACAGACCTTCACAGGCTGTGCAGGGGAACGCTGGTCTGCTCCCATCCCTCAGCCTCTGGAGAGCTGTTTTCCCACCTGGCAGAAGCAAGGCTGGGGCTCAGGGCATTGTGGCCTCCAGCCCTGCATTGCAGGGACCGTGATGGGCTCCAAAGCACTGGTGGTTCTGGGTCACTCCGCTGCAGGCACACCTTGCTCAGGGGGAGCCCTCGTGGGGACAAGTGGCCGGGCAGGTGGCACGTGCCTCACAGGTCTCTGCAACGGGTGGTCCCTGCCCTGTGGCCACACCAAGCTGCAGATAAGCCAACAGCTGCATCCTCTGCACCTTCTCTCCTCCTCAGAGGAATCCTGTCCCCTTCCCCTTTAGCACAGATCTGCTGCTCAAATGCATCTAAGACAGGTTGTGAGGAGCCTGTGAGATCATGACCCTGTGGGGTATACCTCAGAGGCTTCAGAACTCAGTGGAAACCTCTCTGTTGACTTCACGTGGCTCTCACAGGAATCTTGACTTTAAAGTCCTCACCGGGTCAAAACTGCAGTCCCTACCTGGCTTCTTAGGGGTGTCAGTAATTTTTCTGCCAGTCTGACTCTGAAAACCTGTTCTTCTGCCAGCAGCTTTTCTCAGGAGCAAAGTGGAACCCTAAAGCTTCTGATAGTTTGCTAAAAACCCCCAGCTGTGTAAACCTTGCATCTCTGGCACTGTAGAGCCCTAACCTAAGTCTTCCGCAGGGCAGTAGAAATTTAAGGCTTAACCAGATGACAGCATGATAGGATAAAATATCCATGATTTATTGATGGCCTATTTTGGGTTTTAAACTGATGTTTATCAGTAAAATACTGGAAGGAGATAAAATCAAATCACATTAATGCAGGCTCAATGGCAGAAGTAGCCAAATTGTAGCTCCTGCCTGATGGTAAAGAGTAAAATGGGCCATTCCCTCTTTACCCTGATATCCTCTCACACCCATATCAGGGGGGACTCTTACACACTTCTGTCCTGAAAAAAAACCCCACTTTACTTTGGCCTCCTCTCAGGAAAGATACAGTTCCCAACACCACACCTTTCTTTTCAAGCTAGAACTTAACACCATCTCTAAACAGACAATGATATAACACTCATTTCTATATGTGAATATCCAGGGAGTGATAAATTGAAGGTTTGGGTTTTAGTTACATTAATAATGCATATAGAAAAGCTATTTGAAAATAAGAAAGTGATACATTTTATGCTGTGCAGTTTGTGGGGCAGAAATGGAAAGAAGAAATTCATTTTTACATTTCCTTTGTAGCTCTGGGTCAAGGTGACTCCCAGCACAAGCTGGAACAACCCCAATGGGAACCTCCTACACATCTACCTCACTCATGTTGCTCCAGCTCCTCTCCCCAACTTAGTCACTTCTCCAAGCACTTCACAGGGGAAGACCTGGGAGAGATAGGGCTCAGGATTGCCTGTCCCCTCCCTAGGATGGCCTGGGGCATGACATGGGGGCTCTTTCTGCTCCCTTCATAGTGTCTCCTGGTCTGAGTGAAGGATTTCAGTGGGAAAACTGTGCCTAAGGATGTAGTTGTAAATCATGGAAGCAAAGGCTGGAGCAGAGCCTTCAATTTTTTATTATTCAAAAGAAAGCAAGCAAACTGTTTCTACTGAACTTGGACAACCACACAAACCTGACATAAAAGCACTCTGCAAACGTTGGCGTTGCAGCATGAATTTGCTCCAGCTGTCCTGGTGCAAGATGGAAGACCAAGGGCATTTGGATCCTGCAAGGGCAGGGAACGCATGTCCAACTCTTCTCCTCTGCTCTGCCTTTTTGTAGGAGTGCTTGATCCACCCAGGGAATGAAGAATCCCAGCACAAGACAGCTGGGAATGCTGCATCTTTCGCAAGAAGGGCTGCTTTTACTGGGGGCTATCAGGACAGAAAACTGCACTTGGGGATACTTTCCATGAGATGGGAAAGGGGCATTGCTTAACAAAGCAAGGCTACAGACTTCCCAGCATACCACTGCACTGGCAATTAAATAAGCCTCTGAGCCACATGTGATTGTGCCTTAAGAAATTAGTGTGATTCAGAATGATTTGAGTAGAGGAAAATATTCCCTTAAAGGATCCTGCCTGGGCTTCTCAGTGCGTGGAGGGTGGGAGAGGAGAGTTTCCCAGTCCTCCTGCAAAGGTGAACTCTGCCCAGAAAGAAGAAACTCGAGCCCACTGCAGCCACCTAAGGGCATTCCACCAACCAAAATGGAAAATTAATTAAGAGAGTGAATCATTTTCTGAGGCTTACTCAGTTTTGTACTGCTTTAGTGTTCGTCTCTTCTGTCAGTAGAGCAGCTCTTGATCCAACACAGTGTTTATAGTCACGTTTCCATAGAGCCCTGGTGTGCAGAGCCAGCTGGTGGGAATGACCTGCAAGACCTGTTTATAGACCTCCATTACAGAGCCTCTCATTTTCTTGGATGATTATCGTAGGTGTCAAATAAAGCTAGATTACCTGTTTTATGTCTTAGAATGATAAGCAAGCCAAAGCAAGTCATTTGGCTCATGCAGTTATACAGGTATACCTAGACATATGCATACATACATTATTTCAAGCACTCAAGGCAATCTCACAGCCTTTCTTCTCGGGATTTCGAAACCTTTTCGTTTCGCCAAAACGTCCCTCTTGGTAAGGTGGTGCTGGAATTTTGCCTTCTCTAGCTGGGCTGCAGAGCTCATCTGCAAGAGTCAACAGAGCATGGCAAGGGCACAGCACAGTGGTTTCATGGGGGCAAGGAGCTCCTCTCCTAGAAGACTGGTGTGGAAGGGGTGTCTCAGTCACAGCACAGCTTGGCTCAGCAGTGGTGCCTGCAATGGCAACAAGGAGGTGAAGCATGTGCTGACAGAGCTCATTGCTGGGGAAGCTTATAAATGACTCCTGGCACTACAGTTGGCAGTGGCCAGTGTTACAAGTCCTACCATTGCATAACATCTGCACTTTACCACAATCACCAAAACAATCAAGAAGAAAAGCAAGCTAACGCTTGTTGGGGAATAAACTCAGCAGTCACTCTAATATCACACATTTTTCCAGCCTGCAGCTCCACCTCCTTCTCTTCCTCTGCCTGGGACGAGTGGGCTCCTGGCTGGTGCCCTGAGGCCTCACCTTCCCGGGCGTGGTGGGGAGCAGCCCTGCTTCCCCTGGGCAGAGATGTGCTCAGGCTTCGGGATGCGCTGACTCAGTGATGCAGCGCTGATTGCGAGCGGCAGTTTCAGCCAGCCCCAGCCAGTGCATCATATGCATTTACCAACACACAGACACAACCACAGGCTTTTATAAATGGATTCCAGAGCCTGGCCAGCAGCGAGCTGGCTTGGGCTGGAGCCTCACACACTGCAAATGAGGGTACGTGGGAGGCCTGCGCAACCATGGCCTTTGCGCTCCCACAGCTTGGGTCAGCTGAATTCTCGGTGGAGCCCCATTCCTCAGCATAATCAAGAGATGCTCAGAGACTGCTCTAATTAAAACAGATTGTCAAGGCCCCAGGGTGGCTGTTACATGAAATAGAGTTTAGTGGGACGTGGGGAAGCTCTACGAAAACCCTCTTTCTCTTCCACCTCTTCCAATACTTTAATTTCTGCCCTCAAAGGACCCACTTCTCAAAGGTATGTCCTGAAAGCCAACAGATTCCAGTTCTTGCAGGGTGAGCCCGAGCCCAAAGTAACCCTTGCAAGAGTCTCAAGTCCTCGTCTGAGAGCAGCTCACCCCCCTTCCCAAAAGGAGCTGCCATGCTGCTCCTCTCAAACGATGCGGCAACGTCCCCAGAGAAGAGAGGGTGTCTCTCGCACAGACAAGCCATCCCAAGGCTGCTGGGCCCAACCCAAAATCAATTGACGTACATGAAGAGTCCTTCCACTGATTCCAAAAAGGTTTGAATCAGGCCCAAACGTCAAAGCCAACACCATAAACTCTGCCTGGAAGCCAAGAGACAGCCAAGTACCAGCCCCTCAGCAGAAGTGTCACGTGCCTACAGTGAGATACCTGACTTACTCAGCAGGATGCTGCCTGCAGCGCCAGCTCCTCATTTCCCAGGGGATTTAGCTCCCGTTACTGCATTGCAGTTCTCGAGTCTTCATGTGACAAAAACATGGATAACAGCACCAAGATCCACAGCCACAAGGGGAGGTCACAACCTTCATTGTCAGACAGGGATGGGGGAGGAAAAAAGGACAAAAATCAACAAACCAACAAAGTTTCTATATATAAGGAATGGGGGCTCAGAGCTTCGTGCTAAACAGTGGAAAAATCTTTGTTCCCCCACAACCAAATGGAGCAAAATGATGACACAATGGCCTCAGTGCTTTAATCAGCAGGACAAGTCAAGCCTTTTATTCCTTTGTATATTCCAGTCAATGGAAAGTTATTGCTTAATTAACCCCCTTGAATGAATACCTGATAATTAATAAACCCATATACTGTACCCCAAGGCTTTGAGTTTAAGAAATCTCTTCTGTTCAAGTATGAAAAAAGAAAACATGCTGAACTAATGGGAAATAATTCTGGTAGAAGGCAAACCAATTAGGATTAGTGAATTCCATTTCATTTAAAGTTTCAAGATAGAGAAGTAATTTATCTAGTAAATTAATAGTGTTAGTGACTTTCCTAATATATTAGCAAGTCTTTCGTATCATATTAGTGAAAACCAAGCTGGCTAATACAATAAAAGACTTATTATAAAGGTATGAAGGTTACTAATGTGATAAGATTTTTGCATCCAATTAGTATTAAAAGAAGTCTGCTACAAAATGGACTTTTACATTTATTCATATGATTACCCAACCTACTACAGAGACCACAACTTTTATCTTAACAAATTATTAATCCTCCTTCCAAATTTGGAGCTACTGTGTGTTATGTTCCTCATGCAAAACTG
This sequence comes from Picathartes gymnocephalus, assembly GCA_013390045.1. NCBI lineage: Eukaryota > Metazoa > Chordata > Aves > Passeriformes > Picathartidae > Picathartes > Picathartes gymnocephalus. Next base: position 301,859 of record WEKY01022936.1, on the reverse strand, counting down.
CATGTGTGCCTGTATCTGCAGATCTGCATGGGTAACTGGCCCAGATTATTTGGTCTGGCTGCATTGTGTTCAGCACAACACTACAGTGGTTTTGCATTCTCCTAACCTTGGATCAGTGAGAGACTGGTCTAATCAGATACAGCAGCCTAAAGGCAAAACAATTACACTGAAATTATCATATGGAATCAAGCCAAAGCTCTGTCTTGTCTGCTATCCTGTCTTCATCAGCTGCTAGATCCTCCCACCCTTCTCTGGAGCAAGGTGAAAAATACCTGCTGCAGCGACCTGATGGAGTAACCTACCTGCACAGGCATTTCTTCAGAGCATAACCAGATACTGATTTCCTGAATGAAACGGCAAGGTTTAGCTCCTTTATAAAATCCTGAATTATAAACTTTAATGTTGTAATACATACCTGTGTAATTGTGCCCAACAGAGCCTATGCTTAGGTGTCAGTGAGTTCCAGAGGTGACCCTTCAATGGCATGGAAAGGGAAATGCTTTTGTTAATCTTAAAACGTGCTGGTTTTTACACTGTACTATTAAATACTGTATGAACACAGCTTTTTTTCTTCTCAGAGATCTCAGCTGCCTCCCAATGCCTTTGCTGTGGGTGCAGGAGCAGAAGAACAGATTTGCCTTCAGTGCCAACTGCAACGAAGGTTGCACGTGGGAGCACATAAAAATGGGAAGGACAAGAACTGAAAAGAGGGTTTTGCTATATTTATTTGACCCACTGTTGTAAAAATGGGTAAAATTTTGGATCTGAATACCGTTAATCTTATTTATTCAGTTGTGAAGTATCTGCCTAAGTACATAGCTTTGCAGTGTGTTCATACACAGTGTTTGGAAAGAAAGTTTTCAGACTGTCATAAAATCCCTTTCTTACTGAGTTGGCAGTGGAATTGTACAGAGTCAGAACCATACACACGGGTACTAAGAAATCAATTGTATTAGAGAATATAATTGGTGCTATTTTTCATCTTTAGAGTTTCTGCAAGAGTGGTTTCCTTAGGTAGATCAAATTAGTAAAGTAGAAACAGCTGCAGTCGATTGTCCATTGTTCAGGTCGAGGTTTGGGTGATAAAGACTGATCACAGTCAGGGGATGTTAATGTGGGAAGATAAACTCCTGCACATACCTCTGAAACCGGAGCTGTGACTGATCTGATTCATTTTGTACCCTTAAATCACTGGAAATTGTCATAGCCTGGATTTCAGGCTTATGTCCTACCATTTCACCCCCATAAAAAACCCAGCATCTTACACATCAGCTTGGAATTTTGCCTAACTTTGCAATTCTCACACCTCTGTAGCTCCAAGGCAGAGCCAATACAGAGCAAGCACAGGTGTGTGCAGGTGAGCTGTGTGCCAGGGTTTGTACTGATTCAGGAGTATAAGGAGTGGAAAAGCTTAGGATAAATTTCACCCAAGAGGACACCATGCACTTATTTTTTTCAGCCCTGTCCCATAAATTCAGACTAGGGGAATTCCTGGTGAAGTGCAAGGTCAGTCTTTTAAGAACACCAAACTTTCATATTTTGCTGCAACAGTCAGCCTGAGACATCCTTGAGACAATTGCTACAGTTAAATTTAATACAGAACCTCTGCCTCTCGGAGTGTAGGAAGAATAATTATGCAAGTGTAGTAACAGGTATATTTAACTTCATAACTCATTTATTACCCTTGTGGGGGTGAGAAAAGATCCCACATCATTAAACCAGACTCTAAGCACAGAGGAAGCCAAATTTCTGTGCCTCTTTTAGAAGCAGCAGATTAGGCTGCATCTGGATGGAGACCACAGCAAAAAACAATTGAGTGATTTAAATTATTTCAAGGGTGGAGGCAAAAAGGAGAAAACAGGGACAGAGGAAGAGGAGAGTGAGGAAGTTGGAGAGAAAAACAGGAATAGAGAAGTAAAGAGAAGCAGTGAGAGAAGTGGGAATGTGCTCATAAGGGACCTTTTACACCTACAAGGGACAGAGACATTAACAGGGAGAAGGCACAAGGGAGGGATGGAGGCTCGGGCCATGGTCACTGACAGGGTGGGACGGGGTCTGAGCTGAGCCCCAGAGCAGAGACGGAGGGAACCTGGAGCCTGTGGCCACAGGAGGCACCAGCAGAGATGCTGGAAGAGCAACTGGAGAGGGAAGAAGATTTCTGTAGTGCAGGGGTTAGAGACGCTGTAGGAAGAAAAGAAATTACTGTGTCAAACCACCACATAAAACCAGACAGCTGAAGAGAGAGGTCATGGGAACAACAAATACCAGAGTGACTGTGGGGGCTGGGGATAGAAAGATGATTTGATAAAGGAAATCCAGATTCAGAGGTCAAAGGGGAAAAAGTTCTTGGTGAAAAATAGGTCAAGGGAGCAGTCTGACTTCCTTATTTTACATTTCAAACCTTTAATTTAACAGTTGCTAATGACAGACAGTGCACAAAATGACAGTTGTATTACCCTCCAACACTGATGTAAAAATAGGCATAATCCTGTTTTTGTGATGATTAATGCAGTGTGAAAAAGATAATTAAACGAGGCCTGGTGTACTTTTGCTTTCCATGCCTCACTGCTACCTTCCGTGGCTCCTGCGCAATCTCCTTGAAAATCTATTAGGCTCTGCTACCAGGACTTTATCACTTTCCCTGTGTGAAGTTAGACATGCCCTCCCCGAGCTCCAGAGAGGAAGCAATTCCTGGGAGGAGGCAGAGCAGGAGCAAAGCCAGCACCCTGCCTGCACCTCCCACCCGTGTGGTTGCCTGACTCCTAGAGAAATTCCTGCACAGGAAGGTTTTACTGGTAATGCTCACTCTTAATTAGCTAGTTCGTGTAAAAATAGCGACTTTTATGCCTTCATCTGGTTAGAAAAACCTTTGGCAGCTGAGTTCACTCTTGAAGGTGATGCACTTCACCAGCTCCCAGTTTGAAGTCTCATTTCTGAGAAGCATGGGAGGGCAACGGGGGAAAGAGGTGTTCTGAAAACATTAAAAATACCCTGTAGAAAATATTTGCATATTTGTAGAAAGTACGTTTCTTTTTTAAAGTTCTGCTTTGAAATTTTATCCCTATACTTTTTTTTTTTAATTAAAAAAAAAAAAAGGAAATAGGATGAAATGCCTGAAAAAAGATTTTCATAGTTATTTTCTTTGCTGATGGCCTAGAAACTTGCTGGATTTGATCCGAAATAAACTGCAGGCAAATGTCAGCTTACTCCTGACATTGTCAAAAATGGATTTTCTTGCTTTATGTCACCCCATACACAATCAAATGCACATTCAAAATACATAATGGTCTGATAGTTTAAAATTATTGCTTGATCCTACGGCTGTGGAAAAGCAGTGGAGTCAGCCAGTGTTTCTTTGGGGTGCATCAGCGACAGAGGCAGAACTAGAACTGAAGACACTGCAATACCTCCCTCTTCTCCTTCCAGCTCCCAAAGCAATAAAACCTCTCTATGCTAAATTAGACTATTGATCAGTGGCTACCATTCCTAATGGACATCCTGTCTCTCATGTCTGGGATTAGGATGTTCTTTCTACTGCTGGATAATCTTAGTACTGTACAATTGCTCTTTCTCTGCTAATGACTGAATACAGGAAGAAATATTTCCCTGTTGAGTTTGGTTTTTGAAAATCTTATTGCACAGGCTCACATGAGATGAGCCAGAAAGGCCGATTTGTGACCTAGTGCTATCTGATCACATTCAATCTAACTACCAGGTATTTGGGTTCCTTTCTGTGAAGGGATGTTACATCATTAAACCACACTCTGCAGCACACTGTACGATAGCCTGACAAATCAAGATATTGTGTCACAATATTCATTAGAAAGAATAAGAAAAACAACAACAACAACAAAAAGTCAAACATTTCTTCCTGTTCTGGTGATGGTCAAAAGATAAGCATGAACTGAAGGTCACACACACCAAACTTCTGAAAAAGTACCACAGCCTGAACACCTGCACCACATGCAGCCTGTGTGGGCAAGTTTTTGACTGGGGTGGCCCCAGCACAATGAATCTCAAGATCTCTGCACAAGAAATAGGGCAAAAGACTCCCTTCTCTGTGACCCAAAACCCTCACTTGCTGTCACACAGCCACAGGAGCATTTCCCACGTGCTCAGCAGATCCTGTGTTGTGGCCCAGAGTGGGTGATGGACAGGAGAGACCAGACAGAAACTGCTCCAGCTCTCGGCCACCTCTGAGGGCTGCTGTGCAAGGAAGGCAACAGCAGTGGCACACAACAGTACTTGTGGCAGTACTTCTCCAGACAACATCGTTTTAACTCAGTTCTTCCAGATCCTTTACCTTTTGGACAGGGAAGATTATCACACATCAGTCAATGTTTTGGTATCTCAGCTGTTACCTGAACGTGGATATGGCCAGACTGGGGGTAGTTTTTATCCACTTCATTGAAACCTCCAAAATTTGCATGCAGCTTTTGTGTGGGCATGCACCTATTCTATTTTCGCCCATCTTTTTCCCAGTTAAAAACACTACTTAGGAGCAGTTAGCGAGTCAGGCTCTCAGGCTGTGTGACACAGGACAGCCAAGGAGAGAGAGAAGCCTGTGTCTGGTTTATGTACCCTAAGCTGCATCATGCTGAATGTCAAGTCCTGGAGGTGAATTAGCAGCCTGACACAAAGCTGGAACAATGGACATATCTGAGAGAATTCGCAGCACTTTCCCTGCCTTTTCTACATCCACAACCAGCATCCAAGTGGATGTCAAGGTTTGTGGTTTTTTTTTTTCTTTAAGTGTAAGCTGTTCTCTATCGCACTGTGGCCTGCAACTCAGTATATAAGATGTACCATGGCATTATTAGATAGTGACAGCTGCTGAAGAAATGCTGTGTTATAAACGTGCAATGATGCAGTGAACTGGCAAATCCATATGGCTGGAAAAATGATGAGGAGCAAGAGGAAAAAAATTATTCCAGAGTTCTTGTACAAAATAGATAGTCAGTAGTTTGCTTCAGCTTGCATGCCCTAATCACAGCTTTTTCTTTAATGGAAAAAAGTTTATATTCACTTATATACACACATAAATATAACTCTATATAAATAAATATATGTAAGTAGCATTATCCTCAGGACGATCTACAAGTGGCTGGAGAAGCAGAGGTGATATTTTCATATACTACCATATTTCTGCTTCTTATTTCTTTGAGCTCTTTGGGTGAACAGCCAATGTCTTGAATCATCCCAGTACAAACTCTTTCAGGTACCCCCCACTAAAACTTATGTGCATTTTCCCTCTCTCTGTGTGCAGATGTGTAATCTCTGTACATATCCACCAGGGAAAGGTCAATCACTCACTTTTGCAGTGTCATCAGTCATGGTGGATTCTCTGTGTGTCAGAATAAATGAGCATGGACAGGATGGACGTAGGACATCATTGAGGGAGACCCCAAAACCACATGGAAATGTTTAAGCAGCTTATATATGCCCTCATAGTTGATGGATCCCAGCAAGCAGGCACATCCATTGCTTTTAAAAACCCTGATAAATCCAAGTCCATGACACATGTTTCTTAGGAAAGCAAGTATTATGGCTTTTTTAAAAATTGAATGAGGAGATGGAAACTTGCAGTCACATCAATCCCCATTTTCAAACCTGGCTGCTGCAGTTTGCTTCCTGTTTCTGAATGAAGTTCCCAATGAAGGGGACACAGCTTCATGAGCATCATGTGCTAATTGTGGCCACACAGCCCCTCCTCAGCCATTTTTGCTTGGGCCCTAAACACAAGATTAAAAATCCCAATTTTGTTACACAGATTTTCACTTACAGCCCCAAAGCAGATGGAACCAGAAGCTGAAGCTTGTGAGTCTGCTCTTTTGTATGGCACTTTTCCATCCACCTTTAATCAATGATGTCTGAGAAATGAAGGCTCAACGAGTGTTCAGTCCAGCACTGGCAACATTTCCCAATGCTCCATAATAATCCTCAGACTTTTATGGAGAGTTTTCTCCATGGTGATTTTTTTTTCTTGTCATTTAGTGCCACTATTTCAGATTTCCTCTTGCTGAACTGCTGGAGTGTCATCAGTGCATCTATATAGAGTATGAGAATATATTTGGAAAGCTTATATCCAAGGGCCATTGGAGATGACTAACATTTTTATGCTGCACAAAAGAGGAGAAAATAAATTTAGGAGTAGCAAATAGAGCCACTGTGTTATTTCCTCCCCTGTAAATAAATAACTGCAGCACTTCTACTCCAATCGTGGAGCTGGGTATCCAGCATCTTTGTGGGGAAGGAACATTTCAGGCAGCCATAAACGTTCACCCAAGACATTGACAATGAAGGCTTAAGACAGCACAAATTATAGGGAACATGAAAGAAGCCCTGCTTCCCTTGAAGACACCACCTGTTTAAGCACCTGGGAAAAATTATTCATAGCACTTTACCACTACACTGACAATAAAGATCCTATGGAAATGTCTTTGTTTAAAATCAACATTTATGGCCCTGGTTTCATAGAAGGCTATATAAATCCTAACTGATGCAACAAATGCAAAATGACATCCTTCAAAACACGGGCCCTGCACATCAGGCTCCAGCACAAGGCAAACCATTTCAGCTTTAGAATTTCATCCTTTAGGAGCTGAGAACCAAGACTAGAATTTTCTTCCTTCTAATATTCATTCTGGTTTGCTTCACCTCAGTACATATTTATATAATGAATTTTTCCCTGCACAAAACTGCCCTCCTCAGCTGAATACCTATTAACTGAAAAATGGCAGCAGAATCCATTGGCACTCATCCTAATGCTGCCACTCGGTTCTGTGTCCAAGTCACGAGAGATCTGATCCCATAAGAGCAACCAAAACCTCTGTAGCTGGCCCCCTCCCATTGCTGTGCAGACGGATGATCTCTGAATTCACCAGGAGAAGGGAGGCAGGAGTCAGACATCAATGACAGGAGGGCCCAGGTGATGTGTGTCCTTACACCCATCCCCAGGAAACACATCCAGGCCTTCATTCCTCTGCATTGTGCCTGATTTACTTATCTGCAGAACAGGAGCCAGAGTGTTTCACATCATGCCTTGATCACAGTTATAATTTAGCAGCCCTGTGATGCTTCCATGGATATTTAAAATATTATGTTTAACAAGTATCCCATAATTTAATTTTGAACAATAAATTTTACAGTTACCTTGCATGGCTTTGATTTGTTTCTGAGCCCTGTTTGAAGATCTCCTGAAACCAATTAACGTGTTCTCCAGCCATCTCATTTGATTCTTTTGTTGCCGACACCTTTTGGGAATAAACATTTCACCAGGGTGGAGAGAGGGTTTGGGTGTATTTGTGCCATCGCATGGCAGATGTGGCCCAGATATTTTTGGAAGGTGCAGAGGACAGCACACTGCAGTGTGAAGGGTTCATGGAGTACTGAGCAGCAGGACAAATGGAGTGGAGGACCCTCTAACCCTGCCCTGAATCATTTTAGCATCCAACTAGAATTTTTCCCTTGTGTTCAGGGAAGAGCGATGTGGGGTAAAATATGAGTAAAGATTTCTAGTGCAGACAGCCCCCACCGGGGTACCCGAGCCTGCAGCACGCGGTGCCCACAGCGGAGTTCACGCTTTCCGTAACGCTTCTTCTCGGTCACGTAGGAAGCCTGATGATTTTTGTCTGCTTTCTAAGCTGAGGAAAATACCAGGAACTGTCCTCTCCCCACCCCCCACTTCCGTTAGAGAAACCCCAACAGTCTTCACAGAAATAGGAAATGACTGTTACCTTCAGACTCTGCATTTTTGGGTTATAGCCTTCTTTCTTCTCTGTTTCAAAAATTGACTCTTCCTTACATTTCTGTGCGCCTCAGTCTTTCAACCTTATTTGAATTGAATCTCCTCTTTCTTTTTGCTCCCACTTCTAACTCAAGAGCACTTCAGTCACTACAGAAGAGATGCCAGCAGCTAAGACAGTAAAAGAGACAAATAAATGAGTAAAGTTAAAATTCAATATTTTTATTACAAGATAAATTCTGCCTCTCAAATATTGCTTCTTTAGAAGGAGAAAAGCTACTGAAGGGACAGGGAAAATCCGGCTGGAGCAAAGGTCTGGCCTTTGAGAATTGGATGAGTGGATTTTCAGTGGGGTGAGGAGTTTGTCCCTGGTTTGCTGGAGTGTGCGTGGACATATCAGGCTCTTGGAGCTCTTGCCACGTTATAAAGGAGAAGCATGTGGCTTCACCAGAGCAATATTCACAGGGTTAGGCCGTTTATCAAGGAGAAAGCTACCATTCACCTTGGCTGCTGCCACAATTTTAGACTAGAGGAACGGACTAAAACAGAGTAATCAAGACATAAGAAGTTGAAGCATTTTGATTTTTTTTCATTATATTTTCACTGAGTAAAAATAAGTCCTTAAAATATTATCTATGAAATCATGCAAAGTTTAATATTGCAGTGGAAGATTTTCACAGTATTTGGTTGAGGATACAATCTGCCCTGGCAGCAGTTGTGGCTGGTTATTTTTCCAAATGAATGAAAACATAGACACAAGCAGGAGTTGCTGCAACTGCTGCTGCCTCATTTATCTCTGCAGTCAGGTTGCTGCTGGTACAAGTGCTCAGTTTTATTCAGGAAACACAATTGCAGGTGCAGAGCTCCAAGCTCCTGTTTACACCCACCAGCGGGAGGCTCACCTTCTTAAATGCATCTGTCTATGTGCAAAGCACTGGAGAAATTGCCATAATAATGATACCTTCCCCAGAGCATACATAAATATTACAATGTCCCTTCCACAGAGAAGAAAGTTAGTGCAGGAGTAAAAATACATCACTTCAGGTCACAGCAATGGAACAAAACAGTCAGGGGAGTTTAGGAGCTGCTGCTCTTTAAGACAACGTCTGTTTCTCCATTTTAACTTGCTTTAAAAAGAAATTAATTAAATAATTGAGAAACTTTATAAAAACCCACAAAATGTGCTAGTGAATCTATTTCATATTTGTTTGCTCTGCAGTTGCCAGAAGGTCTTTCGGTCTCCTTGTCATTTTGCACTATATGACCTAAGTAACACTGATATTTATTGCTCATTTTCATTTAGCTCTTTGAAGACCAATCCACTTAATGATCAGAAACCTCGCACAATTTAGCAGATAACATCACTGCAGAGACTTGTTGGGAAGCTTTAATAAGTAAAATGAATACTAAGAGGTGGGCTGGGGTGATTGCCGTGTTTTAATCCTCACTGATAAGAATCAGAGTCATACCTGCCCATTCTTGCTCTGTGATTACACAGACAGAGCAGTTCAAGTGGACACAGATTCTAGGGAATGTTGTTGCAGTGACTACCTCAAGCACTTGTAAGACACACATTATGATAATAATGCCTGCCCTTAGTGTCACTTGTATTTGCCCCCACCCAGCTTCTCAAGCAGGAGGTGATTTCTGTCACCTCTGATCTGCAGATAGGGAAACCACAGAGATCCCAGGCCCAGCAAGCCCCAGGCAGCCCCTGCCAGGCAGGGCACAGAGCTGGGGCAGCTGAGCACTGCTACCCTCTCTCCATCCTCCCCCAGCACCAGCTCAGGGATGGGACCACTTTGGAGCAGGGAATTGTATAAAACCCAGTCAGCAGGTCCAGAAGCTACAGGAGCCCAAACCAGGGTCACACCTCTGGATATAAAATACTTTAAAGTATAAAAGGGAGTATCACAGATTATAAAAGGAAGAATAACAGGGTACTGCCTGTACACACAGGCAGTGAAACTCAGTAACTTGTTCAAGGTCATGCAGGAAATGGGAAGGGGAGCAAAGAGGAGAATCTGGTTCCTCCTAGCCCTCAGTTCATGTCCCAACAGCTGGACGTGGCTCTGTGACATATGGAAATATGCCTTTAGTCCCACAGCAAAATGCTTCAAATTACAAACTTCCTACTGTCCTCCAAGAGTGTTTTATTCGTGGAAATTAAAAAAACAACCCAGTCTCTATGTAATAACAAACATGGAAAGTTGTTTTCTTTCAAAATTGTAAATAAAGCGGTATTTATATTATTGTTATAATCTTTCTGGTCCTCAGTGACAGGGTGACCCCCGTTGGTGCACGGAAATGGAGCAGTTAATGAGTAATGGACCGTTTCCTGATATGCAGATGCTGCAGCCCATCTTTTGTTCTCAGATCTTCAGGGACTATCTCTTATCACAGGGCTTTTCCCCTGTGGAGAAACACTTGGAGGTTGCTTTAGGTAACACAGCAATGTGTAACTTTCAAAGCCAACTTAAATTAAAAAGTCTTTTCAGCAGTTTTGAGCGTGCCATTAGTGAATGACTGCATAGGTAAATGATTTGACTCACTCTCGAGGAGACTTAAGGTTAGAAATTTTATGGGTTTCTGACCTTTTGTCAGGAAGGCATAGGAACCACCACCTCCTTGTCATAAGTACATTCAAGTCCCATTTGAAACCACTGGGTTCTTCCATTACCTGCAGTCTTTGCAGGAAATTTCACTTTGAGGGCTGAATTGCAATTCATTGCCTATCAGAAAAGGCCAAATCCTGGGGTTGTTTGTTTGTTTGTTCCTGGGGATGTTCACCTTTTATGTACAAACAGATGGCATTGGAACAACAGGTCTCTGTGCATAAGGCGGGATTTTGTGGATGTGCAGCTCTCCAGCGAGCATAAAACAAAGTAAAACCAGATTCAAAACTTTCATTACCCAGCAATGCAAGTCACAACAGCAGGGTTAAATCTGTTTCTATTTAGACAATATCTGGAACAGCATTTTATTATACAGCCTGTAAAGCACTGCCTGTGCATGGGTGGAAAGTACATTGTCTCCTGAAATAAAGAACTGGGGCAGGATTGTTTGGAACTTTCTTTTTTTTGATTTTTCGTTAACCATAAATACAAAGTAACCATTTCTCCATAACATTGAACTCTTTGTGGCCTTCCTATAAACAATAAAACTATCCAAAAATAAACATCTACTTAGAATAAATATTAACTCACAGGCCTTTAAAATATGAAGCGAATAGTCTCTGCAATATCATCTCTTCCCTGATAATGCAAAAGCCACCCCATGGGGTTTAAAACTGAGGGATTTCAAGGCTTCAGGGTGTCTTATGATGCTCACTCTGAGCAGGCTGAATGCCAGGCTTTGTGAAAGGCTCTGTCTTAAAAGACAGAGTCCTAATCGCTTTCAACTTTTCTAATTCTTCACATTCCTTCCTAGCAAAATAACTCCCTGCCTCATAATGGCAGAAACATTTGGAGACTAAAAGAAACAAACAAAAAATAATCAATTTTCAAGGTCCACTTGCAGACGGAGGAACTGTTTATGAAGCACTTACTTTTCAGTTGCAGGAGAAAATTTTGTCTTAATGGCAAAAAGGGAAGCATGGAAATACTGGGGAGAGTTTTTTCAGTGGGTGGGAGTGGGCATAGAAAATCTCCCTGCCCTACAATTCAGATGATTGATTTTTGCAGAAAATAGATCCCACCTTGTGCCTCATCCAAGGAAACAGTTTTCAGCTGTGTGGAGCAAGGAGTGGGTGCTACCACCTCTCACACAACACAGACTATGTTTGTTGCCCTCAGAGGGGTCAGTTTAGTTTGTAAAAACATCCCCATTTTCAAATTGGCCAAATCCTAATGGAATGAGCAGAGGTCACCCAACTGCCTGAGTGCTTCTCCCAGGCTGGTTTTGGTTTCTGAACCAAAAATCTCCTGCTGTGTTCTGGCTCACCATATTTTACACATTTCCCACTGACAGAGGAGAAGAAACTGAAATTCCAGTTTCGATCTTTCAACAGGAGGCCCATTCTCAGCTTTTCTCCATGTTTTGCACAAAACTTGGCATGGTTCTTGCAGCAGGAGCTCATTCACATGGTCTTGCACCACTCCCAGCTCTGCACACCCTGTACTCCCTGTCACAAAACACTGACCCCACGTGGAAATGCTTCTGATTAAAACCTCATGGATCCACCAGATTCCTGGGACCGTGCTTCAGACCATAGCCAGTCATTCTCTAAAATAATCCATCTCCTGCCATGAGGTTAGAGGTTGGGTATTTTGTTAGTCTTATCTCCTCTTAGGTCTGGTTTTGATCTTTATCTTCAATAGTAATATTCCAAAAAATTAAAAAATACAACAGCTTTTATCACCTTAATTTAAAAGTAAGACTTGCCTTTCGATTCCAGTTAAGTAATTCATTTAGATCTTGCCAGAGATGTTGAAAAGCAAATATCCACAGATGAGAAGCAACCTTTCTAAAAATATGAATGGAAAACATCCAGTCTTTCCAGTCATGTTTATAGTTTTCCCCTTACAGCATAACATTAAAATTACCAGCTCTCATGTGGTACAATTTGGTTACATTCCCTAAAGACACATGAAAGTAGTCCCAAAGGAACTACTGACTTCAGTGAGAATAGAAGGTGCTGATCACATCACTAAAGAACATTTATTTTTTTGGTTATTAGTGGGTGGGAATATTGGTTTATTGCCTAAATCTCCCCAGACTGTCCTTCCATACAGTCAAGAAGGAGTCAGGTGGGGTGGTTCAGCTCACAAACCACTCTTACAGAGAGGTTTCATGTCTCTGTGTCTTGGGGGCTGCCACCTTTGCATGCCCAGGGAAGAGGAGTTGGACAGAAAAATACAGCCATCCCCAGACCAGCGATGCAGTGAGAGAACTTGAACAAATGTAGAACACCCCCAAGTGAACAAGGACCAGAGCTCAGCTCTTCTGTCTCTGACAGTCGCAGGGAGACCACAATGTTCCTCTTACTATTCCCAGCCCAACGAGCAAAAAACTTTCAAAACCTTCAGCAGTGGCCTAACTCTGCTGCCCTGGAGGCTAAAGCCAGAACTAGAGACATTGGCTTGAGGGCTCAGGAAAACCTGATCTGCTGCAGACCTGCTTTGTGCCTTTCCCTGCCCATATCAGCTCCATCCCATTGCTCTGTCCCTGCCTGAGGAAGAGCTGGGCTGCACTGCTCCGTGGGCCTGCACTACCCTGCTTGGTTGAGGGCAACAATTTCTGATGCACAACAACAGGAAGAGTCCAGAATAAACACATTAAGCATCTTAAATTTGCAAGTAAGTGCACAAGCTATTAGGCACTGATATAGTACAACAGATAAGTTCAGTGGTTAACTTTGAACATACAAATAATACCACTGACTTCACTTCAACAACATTATGCTGCGTGCTTAACATTAGGCTTATGCTTAAGTGCCTGACTGATTAATCCTCTCCCTGTGGACTTTAGCTCAAGTTTGTTTAGGGTCACTTGATGCCATCTTTCACAGACAGGCAAGAGCACAAACAATAAAACAATACCCTGGAAACAGTTTTCACACACTGGAAAGCAAACAGGTAAGTGTCCTAGGAATTGTTTTCCCATTAAATACGGCCCTTAATACCCATCACTACATCACCTGAGAAGCTGAACCTGCAGTTCTCAAGATATCACAGCTTCTGGATGCCATCTCAGTTCTGCCAGGGTGTGGCCACGGTACCAGCCCTTAATGGAGAGGGATACACATTGAGTGTATTTCTGAAAAATTGTTTACACTCTTGCTACTGTTGTTAGACCAAATAGAGCTAAAAGATTAATTTTGGTTACCTGTGTATTACACATTACACTTTCCTGGTCTTCAAGCTTTGGCAGCTTCATAAACTGATCCATCATGAGTAGACAGAAGACTTGTAGGAAACAGAGGCCGCTTGGTGTTGTCTTTGGGTTTCTGCTTAGAAATAGCTCCTCTGCAACTGTATAGATTTGAAACGTGTCATGGGAGGGGAGAACTGTGAACAGATATTTCTTTACAGATTCGTTCTCCACTGAGGAGTCAAGGAGTTAATTCTCAGTGCAACCATGTGAGTTTCAGTGGATTGCACTGTCTTGACAAGGGAGAACCTACTCCTAGAGATTCTTTCACTATCTAACCTGCACCACTTTCCCAGTTATTTGCTTTAAGGTCACTTCACATTTGTGACTGTAACAAGAACTGGTTTCTAACTTGAACCCACTTTTCAAGCCACCACCACTGTGGATTTTCCACAAGTACCAGACAGAATGGTTTTTGACTTGCATTACCCATGCAAGGGAGAATCTTACCTACAGGTAGGTATAAATCCCCACTTTCTGGCCTGATAAACAACTGTCCCATGTCAAGGGATAAATCCCAGCTCTGTCACCCACCTTGCTGCTGTGGGTGAACTGAAACAGATGAGCGGCAAATCCCTTCCCCTTGTGAAGAAATTCTGTGTGGAAACCCTTATCAAGAACTCAGTACTAAGCTCAACCAAGTCCTTGTAGCTGCTTCTGAAGAGTAAGAAAATGATTATAAAATTGGATTATAAAATCCAATAATTAGCTGCAGAAGCTAATTGCTGATATTTTTTTAAATAAAAAAAAAGCGAAACCTTTTAACGATCTGTGTAGTATGCTGCTCTAAATCTTATGTTCAAATAAAGCATGTATTTTCTTGAACACATCCCATACTGGACCTTTCAGATTCTCTATAAATAATTAGATTTGTCTCTCTTTAGACAAATTATCAGTAAGGAAAGCTTTAAAAATATTTTCTTGTGAAATACAGTGCTATTCCTTTAAATAAAGGGCTTTGGCAGTTCTGTGAGGCAGTTAGCTTAGCATCATTAATACAGAATACAGTCTATCAGCATTTAGTGAACTCTCAATGACCCTGGTGGAAAGTAACTCCTTTAGCTTATACTTATGAAAAATATTATTAAAAAATGCTGTTGAAACGTAAGCATCATTTATAGTCAGTGTTAAACTGGAGTGCTATTGCCAGCTCCATCAAGCATTTCACCAAAGGTGGGGAGCACTCATCTTCTTTTCTCAGGGATGTAGAGGAACACTGAGAGATGGAAATGGGAGCTTTCCAAACATCTCACTTGTCTCCTGCCATGTGCACTCATTTCTCTTCTATTTGCTATTTCACCTTTCAGCAGAAATCTCTTAAAATTGGCCTATATGGTACGTTTTTTATTTCACCTGTTTTGCAACGGAACAAGGAACGTGTGCTATGGACACGAGCATGTCCTGATGTGCCAAGACACAGCCTTGGAAGGTCATGGTTCCTCCCTTGGAGCAGGGCATCTTGGTCAGGAAGGATCTGGGGCAGGAAGTCCAGGGCTGTGTCTGCTCTTCCTGCTTTGTGGAGGAGGAAATTTTAATACTTCTGTGCCAACAAAAGACAGTAAATGACTTCTTTTGGTCATTCCGACAGAGACCTTTGGACTGCTGGACTCCCATCAGCACTACTGTCCATGGGACTGTGTCTGCATGTGATATCCACTGAGTAGCACACAAGGTTGTGTGAGAATCTAAGCCCTTTGAAGAAGCAGTGTGAGGTAGTTTTTGATGTGGTGTGCAGAGGCACAGCACTACGCGTGCCCAGCTAAGGTCCGTGTTTCAGGGTGTTTGTTACCTCGGGCTCCCTGTAAAGTGGACACACACACACACAGAGGACACATGCACTTCCCCAGGGTATCTCTGGGAGTGCCTGTCTCTCCCAACTGGATATATAAGGGACTTTAAATGCCTAACTTAGGCTTCTAATTTAGACATTTCATTTAAGCCAGGCCTTAGTCCAAGCTTTGGCAGTTTTGGACTGAACTCAAGAAGCTCTTGCAAGCTCCTTCTTTGTGTAACATTCAGGAAAGACATCTGGGAACAGGGGCTGAGCCCTCAGGCCACAGCATTGGTGCTCTTGTGGACCAGGCACACAAGGATTGTCTGAACCCTCTATGTCAGAAAAAGGGGTTTTCCACATCTGGAAGAAGGCCACCACTGGAAGCTGAATCTGGCCAGACCAGTTAGCAACATTTTCGAGATAAATAAAGCAGTGCATTTCTTGGGCCACTGGCTGATCATAATAGCTATGAAATTACCCAAGTTAGTTCACCACGTCAATAAAATTCATACAAAAATACCACCAGAATCTTGGCTAGCATATGGATAACTGTACGAAAGCAACCCAAGCCAATGTGACAACCATTTAAGAGGACTAACCCCTGTCATACGGTTTTCATTTTATGTGTATGCTATACAAACACAACCACCACAAATATGCATTACAGGCTGCCTGGGACTCACTGCTGAGGTGAATTAGCACTGTAGTCTGACCTGTTGAAAAGCTTAACCTTTGACCTGCCAGGCAATGGTGGTTGCAATTTGCAAGCCATTCTTGTGTTGAGTGGCGGAAAACATACTTATTTACTTGTGTAAAGCCATAAATGAGATGGGCTGGGTGAGCTCAGCCTATTTCCCACTCCACAGACCGTGTCACAAAACACTGCCACATGTTCAGCAAGTTATTCAGCATGAGGACTGTGCTACTACATCGTGACCCAAATTCACTCCTCAGATAAAGCGTTTTTTCTAATCTGGAGCGAAGAGAATTCAAAGTGACTTCCTATTTAAGTAACTTCCTACTGTGCTTCCAGGAAAAAAGAAATTCAAAGAAATTGTGTGAAAATAAGTCATTTACCCTCATGAAAAATCTGTGTAATCTCGTATTTTGGGAACTGAACTCCTCTGCATAACCACACTTCTGTAGCTGCCATCAGCAGCACGTTCCCTCTCGCTGCCCACTCTCAGCTCTGTAGGGTGAAGCAATAATTCACTCACTTTTCCATCTCATCTGCAAGGGCTGCCAGTGGTGGTGTTTAGGATTAACTGTAGAGACAGAATTGGGAGGTGGACAGAAACGTCATTTCCTACCCACAGGTTTTGCAAGGTTTATCACTTATCAGTTTTGTGAAAGAAGCATCATTTGGGGATGTGAAGCTCTCCCATGCCAGACCTGCTCTCACCTATCAAATGAAGCCAAATCAGGAGATAACCCAGGTTTAGCAAACTGGATGTTTTGTAATTGAGATAGCTGGATAATAACCATTTCTAGATCAAAGTCAGTGACTAGGCGTTGCTCTTGGCTGTTGGCTTTTCTGTCTGACTGTATAACCACAGGTAGGCTTGAGTTGCAAAATTCAGATTGGGATGCAAACTCCATAATTTGGGAAGTGTTTAGTTGCAGAGACCTGGAATGGTTCACAGAGAAGTGAGGCAGGAATCAGGATGCACCAGAACCGAGTCTGCAGATGAATTATGGCCAGCCTGGCCACAGGTTGCACTCCTAGTCCATCTTCAACCCCAGTGCACAAGCAATTGCATTCCAGAGGAGTTTTCTGATCAGCCTAAAGTCACTTTTGGGGGTTTATTCTCCCTCCTTTCCCTGTAAGTACACCTACAAGTTTGCACAAACACAAAAGCATACCTATTACAGCATGCCTTCTTTAAAGCAGATATTCTGACTTTTGCTTTCCATTTTGGTCTTGTCTGATTCTTCCCTGTTGTTTCACGTCCTACAATAATAAAAGAAAACAAAAGGCTTACAGTATACATTTACAATGCTTCAGTAAAGACATAGCCAAAAAGTGTTACTTTCTCTTACTTTAGGAGCTGTACATTACCCAGAAAAGCTCAAAAGCCCCAAGTGAGCCAGGAAGGGTTGGGGAGGGATGTGAGGGAACAGCACACTATATATATTGCTGGTCTTCACTGCTGTCATATACAAACCATAGGCAGCTGCAGCCCAACAAGTTTTAGGTTAAAGTGGAATGCAAACCCTGGAATATGTCAAAGAATGTGAAAAGATGACACAGCAAGCAACAGGGAGAGAAGAAGATGGAGCAGAACAAGGATGTACAGACTTGGCTCACTACAGCTGTAGGCACATTGAAGCATCCACAGCCCACGCTGGTACTGAGATCCTGCTCTCATTTTTTTTTTTTTTTTCTTCTGAATTGTGGTAAACAAAAACAGTAGTTGCAATAATGATAATGACACTAATAAAAATAACCACACCATTCCAGGCTGTGTGAAAACCCCCTTTCTGGATTCTGTTGATAAGTGCAAGACTTGCTTTTAGAATATATTTTAATGAAAAGCCTTGGGTTTAAAATTGCACTTTGCTGAAAAACTAATCTTGGATGGAATCCATGTCACATTCTTCCCCCATATTTCAGAGTTGGTTTCTGTGGTGCATATCAGCATTTGAAACAATATTGCTGTTAATGACAGGGTCAGATTTGTTCATTATGAATAAGGAAGCAGATTTCCTTCGAAGAGAGGAACCAGTATTCCCCACTGGTTAAGTGCTTGGTATGAGAGCTTTGCAGTCAGAGCCTGGCAATAATTACACCTTGGGTTTTGTGGTCATTTTGGATTGGTGTGAACATGATAAATGACACGTTTTAATTTGAACTATTGCTCAGCAGGCCTGTTCAGGTAGGCAATAATTCACTTGAGCAGGCAATAAACCTGAACAGGTAATAGCCCACACTTTGAAGTATGCCAGCAAACTCTTTAGCAACAAAATAAATATGTGCATGAACTTCCGCCATAAATTGTCTTTGGTGAGGCAGACCTAGGAAGAGTTTCAGAGCTGGCTTTTCAGGTACTCATGAGGAGCAGAATGAATCAGTGGGCAGATCCTTCCACTGCATTAATTCTTTGAAGCTGGACTAAGGAACTGGTCCAACATCCACTGAAGGCAGCAGGAGCCCTCTGTTCAATGGAGGCAGGCAGGGTGACTAAACTGGGAAGGCGCTTTGGTCCTTTTACTAACATAGGTAAATTGCCTTCCCATGAACCACAGGCTCATAAATGAGCTTTTTCCTAGGCAGCAGAGCAAACTGCTAAAATGCAGTATCCATGTGCAGAGTAGCTTTGCTCTGCTTGGAAGAGATACAGGAAAGTCCAAACAGCTCTGATTCTCAGTGCTCAGGAAATCTGTTGGCAAAACTTTGCCCATCAGTTTTCTTCGCAGCATTCCTTTAACCACTTTTGAACAAGGCGGTCTGTCAGACATTGCATTACTTTTATATGACAAATATAACATTTTCAGCCTTTGGGAAAACACGCATTACTTCATTTACCTAAACCAACATGTTTAGTGCAAATTCCTCCAGACTTGCTGAAGGTAACATTTCCATCGCTGTGGGATTCTGTTGTAAAGAAAAGCAGAGATGCCTTAGTTATCTCTTAGGTTTTGGCTATCAATTGATCTTATTTTTTTTATAGGTCCCAGCCTATAGTGTTATCACTGATTACACAAGGCATGGTAACTTCTGATAGGAGGGGAAAAATAATTCAGAGTAATATGACTCAAGTCAACTAGTTTAAGGCTGATGTATGTGAAACTCTTTTGCTTTCTGCTTTATAATAAACAAGGGAAAGAATTCAAAGTCAGAAGAAAAAAGAGCAACAGATTGAATGGAAAGAGGCAGTTTATCATCAGTTGATGATGGCTGTGAGTCCAGATTGTTCAGCTGCCCAACCATGGTTTCCCACCAGAGACCCAGGGCAGAGCTAGTTTGAGATACTTCAGTCCCTGAGACCGTGCCTGGTGCAGGATGATCCCCCACCTGTTCACACAAATATCTCTGTCAAATCATACTGGAGGACAGGGCAGAGTGTGCCACCAGTCTCTGGCTGCTGGAGGAACCTTTTTGTAACAATTCATGCAGGGAAAATCTTTGTTTCCTCAGTGAAGATCATTTACCTTTAGAAACACACAGAAAATTAATTTCTGGACTGGTTGTTGAATCCAGATTTGCATTCTTTCCTCACCTGAAGTTGCCTAGCTCTGTCATTCTGGTTTGATCCATCCCAGGAACAAGATGCAGCAGCTTCCTTCAGATGCAAACCTGGATCTGAAAGCCTTCCTTTCCCCTTCCCACACCATTTGGGAGATGGGATTTTCCATCTTTTCTTAAAATAGTTACTTACAAAAGGAGGAAAGGGTTGAGGGCAGTTCACCACGTTTATTTCACTTGGTATGTGTTTGCCATTGCTTTAGCACAGGCAGTTTTCATGCCAAATGACAGTTCTATTTGTTCCCCCACCCCCATTTTTTGTGTAGCTTATGTAGAACATCTGGTTTTAAAAGTGTCGCAATTTCTAAACATATTCTAATGCTCTTGGGATCAGAATATCAACAACTGTCTATTGCGGTAAACCGCATGTCTGGAAAACATTCCTGCAAACTGAGTTCTTAAATAAACATAAAGCATCTATAACACATAATGCAAAGCAACATTCACTCGTAAACTCAATATTTAGACCAGATGAGGTGCAAAATATGTTTTCTCTGGACTGACATCGTGATTTGCAATAACATTGATGGGCTTTTCATTGTATACAAGAGAGGGCAGAGGTGTGGCACGAAGATCCGAGCCTTTCCTTAAGTGCTCGTTCTGCACTTAGGTCCCATCTCGTGAGATTTTCTTGCCCCAGTTGTAGAGGGGAGACCAGAAGCACATCCCCTGAAAAATTCCTACTGTTACTAGAAAGTGGAAATTTAAAAAGAAACTGTAAATTGCTGACAGATTAGACATGCCTGTATCTGATAAGCCTGACCATCTTGTGCAATATCTGCATCCATGCTAATTATCTGCATACATGTGTCTGAAATCCAGAGGCAAGTCAGAGATAGTGTAAAGATCAAATAAACTGAATAATAGTGTGAAAAGAAAATTGAAGTAAATTGGTCTGAGAGGGAAGCTTTTGTTATTTTCAATAGTTATTATTGTTATTTATAGGGTGTGGAAAATAGAACCATAAGCAACTTTATAGAAATATGCTATATATTTAAAGTCATACTTTAAAAAAAAATGGTTTCACTTTAAAAATCCCCTCCACACTGATTTCAGAGGCATTTGCTCTACTCTTAATAGCACAAAAGCAAATAATCACTTCAAATCACTTTTTAGGAGTACTGGTGGCTGACAAATTTGGTTGACAGGAAATGGAAAAGCTGAAAACTCATTAAACTGTTGATAAATGTAATGAATATATTTTGATTATTCCTCCAGACTCCTATTTCTTAAAAACATTACCTTCTTCCTCTGAAATAGAGCACCAAATACTTTCTTCCAATTAATTCTTTGAGAATTTCCACTCTAAATTTAATGCAAAGGTGCTTTATAAGGAAAAAAGATGGATATAAAGGCTTAGGCTGATGTAATTACATTTGAAGGTTACCAAGAAGTGTAGTGAATCCACCTCCTGTGGCAGCTCAAAGTTAAGGTTTATCAAAGGAAAATTGAAAAATTAAGTCAAGCTTTATCATTTCACTCCCTAATATTAAAAANAGCAATGCTTCTTTCTATTTCACCTGTGTTAGAACTAGTTTGGATTTTTTTTTTTTTTTTTTTTTTATGATTAACATCTGGAATTATGTAAGATAAGATAAGGGTGTTAGAACTTCTCACTTCCCTGTATGAAGATCATCTCCTCTCTTCAACTGTATGGAAATGAGGGCCTCCACCCAACTATCCCATTAAGCAACTGAAGATGTTTTGGCTCAAAACCTGCACATATCAGGGTGGAAACACCTCCCTTGCATGTTCACCACTGGAAATAGGCAGCTGGACCTAAGTGATTCCTGGGGAACAGATCCTGCTTGCTTTGAAGACTGAAGATCTCTTTTGAGGTTGATGGAATTTTAGGTCTCACAAGGACAAATATTTAGGTTCTCTTCCTCTCCCCCTGCCTACTGTAAGAAATTCAAAGTTTTGCATTGCTAGTGTGGGTTACTGGGCCGACCTGGTGTAGCTGAAGCTCATTCTCCTCCAAAGCTCTAACAAATGGCCTCCAAAAAGCTGAGCCATTTTCAGTTTACTGGAAGCAAGCAGAATTTTAACAAAATCAGAGTGACAAGGGCCAAGCATTCAGCAGAACGTGTATCAAGCCTGAAACTGCCGTGCTCTAAGGCAAAGCAGATTTGTGCCAACCTGCAGGGACTTCTCAGTCATGGCACTCCCTTGGGATTTAGCAGTGGAGCGCGGTTTGGGACATCCAGGCAGCTCAGCCTCTTCCCTCCGCGAGTGAGGCCGGAGGAGCCGCGTGCTGAGCATTGACAATTACCTGGCTGGTGTCATTCCCACAAAACAACTGCTTTTTGCCAAGTCTAATCACTCTACTATGCACCTCACCTTCTTGAATGAGAGGTCCTCATTCAAGCATGTAGTTTATTCTAAAACACATGCTGCATTCATTAGAGCTGAATATTAACGAACACCTTGGATTCTTGGAGCGTTATTAGTATCAGGTCTCTTGGCTGCTGCTAGGACAGAATGCCTTATGGGAAGCTTGATGCCCAGCCAGGACTCAGATTACAAAGCATACACATCTTTCTTTCAGTATATTGAAGAAGTCACTCAACTTCACAGATCATCCCAGTACTTCCTAAACATACGTGTTTTTCCAAATTGTTTGTGCTGGCCTTGCAAAGATTCTGGAAAAATCTGGTTTTCCTTTTTCAGGAGTTGGAAAACAGAGATTAATCCATCGAATACTTTAAAAGCCATTAGTTGTTTCTTAATAATTTTTTTTTTCCTCAGGCTTTTAGCAGTTTTGATAAAATCTCATAAGAAAATATAAAGGGTAAGCTCCCATGAAGACAGTTTAGAGCTTAGACTGTGCTGTATCCTTCTGCTTATGGCAAGTTTTAGGTAATGACTAATGTCCTAAAACCAACTCAGAACTAGTAGCATTTTCCAGGAATCTGAACCATACGTTTGCATGACCTCCACCACATGAATACTTGAAATCTTTTCAAATTGCTGTGCCTTGAAGTATAACTTTCCTGTGGAGAACAAATTTTTTTTCAAATTTATAAAGGCTGTCAAACAGTCACAAGGGGTAAATAAAGTCACTGAGGAAGTCTGAGGTTGAGTGGATCACCTGAGTACCAGTTCTGCATCCTGCCCTGAAATTGCCCTTGTTCTACACAAAAATTATGCTCTGCACATAATGTGTAAAGCAAGGAGAGATTCTTAGCATGTCAACACATGTCTTGAAGCTGCATCCAATATAATTTCACATTTCTTCAAAGTATTATGTCTTTAGCATCATAAATAAAAATTTGTGTTATTACTCCTAAGGTGTAATATTTATTATTTATTCTAAGGGGTCATGGGCATAGATTTCTGACATGAGCTGGGACCAGGACTCGCTCCAGTTTCTTTTCCATCCTGTTGCAACTCATTCCCCTGATCTCAAGGACTGTCTTGTAGCCTCTGCAGACACCCAGCAGGCCCACCAGTGCTGCCTCTGGGGTAGCTATGACCCTCTGAAATACGATGGAGAGCACTCAAAGGAGACATCCTGGTGTGTCCCTAGAGCAAGGGCACAGCACTTTTGAGGAGTTGAGGTGTTTGCTGTCATGTAAATTCTGCAGGGAAAGTCTCTTATCCAATTTCCCAGTGTCACTTCAGAGTTTGCATTGGTGCAAAGGGAGCCATTTCACAAACTACAGCACATAAAAGCTGGCCAGGATCAGTCCAGCTCTGCTATTCAGCTGAAATATGCCTTGAGATATAAGTGAGCAGAGGAGATGCTTCTTTAAAGAAACCAACCCATGGATTTTGGATAGGATTAGGCACAAATATCCTCCTGCTTCTACAAATATTGACAAAAGGAAACAGGAAGATAGGTCTGTCCATAAAGAGGAGGTCTATTAACCATAATGCTGCTCTATTCGAGTGATAGTTTTATCTTTGTATTAAAACAAAAAGGGTAAGGCTGGATATTACTTTTTTATACTGATAGTTCCAACCCTCATAAAATATTAGTATCTGTATCAGCTATAAAAATTAACAGCTCCAGATCCTTCAGTGTTGTGGTCTTCAATTTTATTTTATCACCAGCTTTCCAGTTGTCTGTGTGTGTACGTGTGGGTGTGCACACACATCCCTTCCCTTTAAGCTGCTGCTGAATAGGCTGATAATTGCTCAGCAAGGCTGTATGGTCGGGCTTGCAAGTGGCACTCCTGATTCCTTTACATCAGAGGTCACTATTGCACAGTGAGATCCTGATAGGAGATAGTGATAACATGATGCAAAAAAGGAAAAAAGGACAAAAAAAACCCCAACAAAAAATCTAGAAGAAAATTCTGGTGTTGTCAGCAGGGATTGCTCTCCAGTTAAATAACTTTCTAGGTACAAAACTCAAAAATCCTGTCAGGCATCTCAGTCCAAAGCTGCCCTTTAAAAACGTTTGGGAGCCAATGTAAACACTAAACTCAGTATGATGTTTGTATTCACTTACCCAATCTAACTTTTATTAACAATTAATCCATCAAATTTCAATGCCTATAAAATCCTCTGAGTCACAAGCCCCTCTGGAAGCCTGTATCTTGAAAATAAAAATTGCAATTACTGGCATTATTTTTTGATGCAGAATCAAATTTAAATGGGGTTTTACAAACTGGAGAATTATCTGCATTTCTACTGTCTAAAGGCATCAGATTCCCTCAAAGCTCATGTACAGGGTAAATACATAGGAACTACAGGAGGCAGCCAGTACATATGGAACAGATAAAGGCCACATAGTTTATTGAACCTTGTGGCCTGCTGATGTAACAAAATAAGCTTTGCAATGAGCAGTCAGATCTTAACATCAGGCCGCTCCTTTGCTCGTGTGTAATGGATGATAGGTCTCAGAGGGCCAGATTTGGATTCCCCATATTTATCAGGAGTCTTACTTCAGGCTCTGGCCCTCAGTACACTGAATGAGGGATTTAGAAACATTCATTCGTAATATTTTCTCTACTCTGAGCAAAGTGTGGTGAGAGGCAGCTGGAAGGTTTCATGTTCCAGCAGCTGAGGGGAAAGAGGTCCTGAGACCAGGTATATGAAACCTTTCCAGCACTGATGTGTCCCCCTCTTCCAAAGAGATAAACAGTTCTTTGTCAGGGTAAAAACAATTTGGACTGAACTGTCTCATCATTGCAATAACCCCTTGCTGAAATTTTAAACCAACTAGAGGAGCCAAAAAAGCAAAGACTGTGCCATTGCCTTTACCTGCCAGCAGCAAGGCCTCCAGCACTCCTGAGAGATACCAAATTTTCTGTTTCTTTTTTCAGTTTTTTTCTTTCCTTAGGCTTATCCTTCCCAGCATTCAAAGTCTTGCCATTCTGGGCTCATTGGCAATGAAACCAGCCCATGAGGCTCTGGTGTAAGCATAAGGGAGGAAATATTCTCACGCCTTAAATCTGGCACTGATGGAAATATCCCAAATGCTGATGTAGACCCCAGCACAGCAAAGGCTTGAGGAAAAGTCTGCAGGTATCTCAAGAAGCCATAGAGCTGTCCCTGTGTGTTTGGGGGCTGTCAGCCTCTGCAGGTGGAGAGAATTCAGTCTCTGAGGGTACAGTCCCAATGCTTGTGCCCCCAGGAAGCCTCCCATGAATCTGTACAGAGATGCTCCTTATTAAAAGCTGTGCCTGTGGCAGTGAGTTTGGGCTCATAAAGTGCTTGTTTGCTGGTAGCACATCTATTAAAACACAGCCTTTTTTGCTAGAGGAGACATTTTTTGACTGCAGACTATGGAGTTGTGAGAAGACTGGGTGACTACTCCTCTGCATTTCCAGCAGCTCTCCATGAATACTTTGCTTTCTCTGCTTAATCAAACACTTCTGTTGGGAATTAACTCCAAACCCCATTTCTTGGGAAAACTTAGGCTGAGAGAAACCTCTGGATAAATATGATTTCGTTACAGTATCTCAGAGGTGTGTCCCAAATTCTCCCCCAAGGAGCCACCTACATCATCCCATCATCCCAAAAGTGCAGCTTAATCTCATTCTTGTTATGCAAATCCTTTTACTAATGTACATTCATTAAGCATCCATCTTCTATTCAGTGAAAACCAGCCATATTCCAAACCTGTTCCTGCTCTCAAAAGTGCATTTCTGATTCACTAGACCACAGTCAAACATCCATATTACCCAGTGAAACAATGTGGCCAAGCCACAGGACAAATTAAACGTAGATACTTGTGAATCCTTTCATGATACAGCAGATATCTGCAAAGAGCACCTTTAAATGTGCTATTTTCAGAAAAAAGCAGGGAATGATAAGTACATCCCAAGATTCTGCACAAACTGAAAGCTCTGAAAAACGCTCAAATACTACAAAAGACACGGATGGCTCTTGTGCAGATAACAGGAGGAGAGAAGGGACAGCTGCTCACCGGCTGGGGCCTGAGGTGAGCACTGCTGAATGAAAGGGAATCCCAGCCCTGGCAGCCAAGGAAACACTACAGTAAGTCAAAGGAGCCCTAATGCAGCTCAGAGCCAGGTTAGTGTCGAGCCCAGATGAGAAAGAAGGGGGTCATGGTCACCAGTGGCATAAGCAGATAAAAAGATCCAAGAGCAGCAGGGAGATGCCCTCCCTGAGCAAACAGGGGAAGGGCACACAGCTCACAGCTCTCCTGCAGCTCACAGCAAAGCTGCCTCTGTGCCCTAGACCAGCACAAAAACCACTGAAGCCCCATTGAAAAAGTATTGCCTGGTGGTATTCCCCAAATTACCCCCAAAGTGTCCCTTCCATCCTGATAAACTGAGAAAATAATTTGATCTTTTGCCTACAAAGAGAAAAGAGAAGCAAACATCCACAGCACAATGTGTTGATTCACAAATAATAGAAACTAGAAACTCGAGCTCATTTTCCACCTCCTTGATATTTTCTGCATCGTGTGGGTAGCAGTCAAGAGCCAATTGTTCCTAAGGTCACTGTATCTGTTTTGGTTTAAGAGATGAGACTCTAACACTTCAGGATCAACCATTATATATATATTTTATCCAACAGCATATGACGTATGGAAATGTCTCCCTAGGAACTGTTGAGATAGACAAACAGAACAATCATAAAGCTTTCATAAGAGCTTGTGGTCTAACCACGGGGAGCACTGGTTCAGTCCTGATTACCTTTCATCTTCCAAAGGTTAATACCCTTCATTCCATTTTGCTCATTATGCTGTGGACCACTTAGACAAAAGCCTGAAAGCAAAGGTCCTTTGTGATTCTTACTCCTAGAAAGTAATTTTCCACGGGCGGATCTCGGCGTAGTTCTTTACATGAGAGAAATGAAAATTTATCCTCAAGGAACAGTTCTGTGAGAGAATATTCAACACTTGAAGTCATACAATTATATATTTTAGTTTAAAAATATCTAAATTTCCATACAATAGTTCTTACACTTTAAAACGAGGTTATATACCATAGAGCCCTGTGGTGACACACTCCCCATTAAGCCCTCATTCCATATCCTGTTCTCTACTTCCATGGTTCCCTCAAATTTGCATTTCAGTGATGCACTCTGGGATTCTCTAGATGAGGCACACTACTGAAATGTTAAAATAGTTTCTTAGTCTTTACTGAATATATTTTTACCATTAAAGGGCTGGAATTATATGAGAAGTTTTCAGCCTGACACATAAGAAAACAATTATTTAGATAAAGGAGATCTGCACAGCTTATTTATTTCTTGTTCTTCAACCTATTACATGACATCATTTTAATATAAAAGAACTTTGTAATTATGATGCCTTTACTGATAATTCTTTGTTGTACACCACTGGATCTTCCTTATCTGATCCCAGTGATCTTTTTACAGATTTTCTACTCACACCTTAATGAAGTCCCACGAAAATGCTCTCAACCTTCCCAACCCTTTGCTTTGCTTTGGTGTGCTCAGGACAGCATTTTCTGTCGTTTCCACATTTTAAGCTTTAATCTTTGCCTAGAGGGCAGCAAAACAGCATCTCCCAAGGACTCTGGTACCTAAATTTCCTTCCTTTCTTCAACGGAGGACCACAGCCCCTTCTCTTCAGTATTTCTAACTCTGTGCTGGAAGGTGCAGCCAAAACTCAGCCCATCTTGGCCAGCGTGGCTTGGCACGGGCCTGGCGTGGCGAGCCCTGTCTGTCTCCCCACTGACCCAACAAACCAAGCTGGGACCTGCCAGGAAAGAGCCTCCAGTAGCCACCCCCAGAGGGTTTTGTCAAACCTGCTGCCAGCGACCCACCAGCTATGAGGTAGTGTCTCGGGCTGCCGGGCTCCGGAGCGCAGGAGCAGCTCAATTATTTAATGATGGGGGAGACAATCCTGCTGAGCCTGGGACTTGCAGCTCTCGTTTCTGGGCCTAAGTGTGGGCTGTGAAGAAATGCTGGAAGCACGACAAGGGCACAACTGTTCAGCTGCAAAACTGAGAGGTCTGTAAGATTTTCTCCCAGCCAGGTGTGAGGCTGAGACACGGCTCCACGGATCAAAACTCACCTGGCTCATGGAACAAGAACCTAGGGAGGCAAGTGCCTGGCTGCTCTTTGCATTTTAACCAAAACAACCCCAACCAAAATTCAAAACCAGACAACGTCCAGCAATATCTCTCCAGATCTCTCAAATCTCTGAGGAAAGACATGTGCCCAGTAGGACTTACCCCTCTCCACTACCCCCCCAAAGTATTTGAATTCCACAAGAAAATGCACTTGAAGCAGCAGTGAAGTATTTCCTAGATTACAGCAGATAACACTGAAGTCGAAAACATTGGAGTCAATGGGAACAGGAATGTCCTCAGCAAAGAAAAACATCTGAATAACTGAGCAGCAAGACTAATAAATCTGGGTTCTCCTGGCTCTCCTGTGTGTCTTGACTGGCTCCTCTGATGCCTCATGAAGGCTCCTGCTGTAGGTTCAACCACTGGGAAAGGCATGACTGGAATATTTCTCCTCTACCTTGCTGCCTATATTCACAAACCCATATAGGCACATTTTTCCCCTTTTTTGTCTTCTGTTAAAATTGACCAAAAGGATTAAAAGTTATCCAGGGAAGATAAAAATGGACAGAAACAGATTAAGATAATAGTCTCTCCCCTCTAGAAATGAGAAAATGTGCCAGAAAAAAAGTAATTACAATTCAAGTTAGCTATTTGGAGATATGAGGGCAGAACTCATGCAGGAGTGTCATCCCCTCAGTATTTGGAATTACTTAATCTTGCTGGGAGACAGTAACAAAAATAATAATAATAAAGACTTGCTGCTAGGGTCAGTCCCTAGCAGATACTTGCAAATGTTTTCAAGTGTTTCCAAGGGATAACCCCTGCTCACAGCCAGAACAGATCAACTTCTTTCTATATAGCACTCCCTCTGTTGTGTTTCTTGTGCCCAGGTCTGATGGTGAGCCACAAACCATTTTCTTTTCTTTGTGGATGCCTGAACCATCTGAAAAAGCACCAAAAACCATTAGAAACCTCAACCAAAATTTACTGGAATGTGAAATTTGCCTGAACTGGTTTGTCTGTGTTCTCTGCTGTAAGTTCACAATATTCTAAATTCACAGTACACTCACACCCACACTCACAGGTTGCTCTGAATCAAACACAACCTTCCCTTTTCTCTCTGGTGAAAATGGAGAAGCAAAGCAAGATGGCTTGTATAAGACATTTTATATGCAAGAGAGATTAGAACATTAGTGGCGTAATAAAGTAAATAAGATGGCAATTGACCTGAGACTTGTGGGGTTTACCCCAATTTTTTGTTTATAGTTGAAGGTCGTAAGCTATACAAACCTCTATTGATCAGAGTCCTCTTTGTTTAAACAGAACCTACTGTATTTATTTGTGCTGTTCCTCTAAAGTCAAACAAAAGGGGACAGTTTTAAGTAAATCTCTGCATGACACTGCTGCCATGTGGTTCATTCACTCAGTATACAGATGTTTTCAATCTGTACAGTTTGTCTTTCATATCCATATGAGATGAAGCAGGCTTGATTTAGGCTGGGAATGATGCCAAAGACAGAAGATACATCATTAACCCTTAATAAACGACTCATGAAGCATCCCTGGTTTATTCATTAAAAGGATTCTGTGAAGGATTACCATAACACCTCATGAGTGGTAAGAACCCTTTATTTGTCCATAATATTATGCGACATGTATTTATATTGAAAAAAAAAAATGCTTGGTGTGGGAGATCCTCCCCTTTCATTCCCTCGCCCACTAATGTACAGGCTAAAAATAAGCATCTACTTAAACTCAGCATTCAGATAACGAACATTGTCAAGAATTAGAAGGACAGAATTAATCTGGGGTTTGCACTGACAGTGCTGCACTGTGAAATTGGGGCCCCGTGTCCTGGTCATCACATGAGTCTTTGCAGAATTAGTTCTTGCTTTACCACTTAGCACAGACATGTATTTAATACCTAGTTGTAGGCATTTATTTAGTATATACTGCATATAAAATGAAGCCTCCTTTTACCTCTTTTTTCCACCTGTGTGGAACTGAGCCTGAGCAGACTGAGAGACTTTTCCAAGGTCATAGGAGAAGGATGTAGCAGAGCTAGGAATCGAACTAAGCTGCCCCAAAATGCAGCCCAGGGAGTTCCACAACTAACCCTCCTATATTGTTTCCACTCTGCTTTCCTCAACATCCTTTTCTCCTAACAATTACAGCTCTTGACAAATAGTAGATGTGTGTTTTGAACAGCACTGGGCTTGCACTGGATACAGGAATATTAGAAGCAGCTACTGGCTTGGAAGCAATTGGGGAAAAAAAAGGACATGGCTTTTTCTTCAGAGAGTTTACAGGGTTTGCACGCTGAGTCTGTTCTCACTGCATTATTCGGCAAACAATCAGTTGCATCACTACAAAGAGGAAACTGCTGATCTACTGCAACTAATAGACAATCTCATTCAATCAGTTCTATCCTTTACTAAAACATGCAAAACCCAGTAGTGAGTTTAAACCCACTGTGCCAATAGTAACATCACTTGATTTTAGCAGGGAGCAGTGTGGCTTGGCAAATAATATTTAAAAACAAACAAAAAAAAACCTAATCAGAATTAATTTGTTTTTTCCTTCTACTCCAGCTCAGTTTGAAGAGAGAAATTCACCACACTGCTTAGCTTAAAGATTTCAGAGTTGAAGGCCACTGCTCAGAATGAAAAGCGTGGGCTGAGAAGCCTGCTCCCTGCTATAGAGCCAAGTCCCTATAGATTTTATGGCCAGCCTGGTGCAGTTAGCAGGAGAAAAAGTCTATGAAGCTGGAAGATATTCCACCCCATTTCAGGTTCTGTTTGAGGAAGGGTCTATACATAGTCACATGTATGTTCAATTATTCATTTTCCAGGAGGTGTTTGAGTCAGGGAGAGCAGGCTCAGCACATACCATAAAAACACTCCTGCTCCCTCTTCTCAAGAACCGCACTACAGGTCAAACAAGCTACACTCAGTCATGGGACATTAAGTCCCTGGATCTTGAACTCCAGCTGACTGCCTCACCCAAGCTTTTGGGCTAAACAAGCATCTCCCCAGCCTGGATGTTAAGTGAAGAAGTCAGCAGGTCAGGCTTCTCTTAACCCCTCTGCCAAGAGAGCTCCTCTCAGGACAGCTTTGCAGAGCCCAGACCCTCCCCAGACACTGCTCAGCAAGGAATCAGTCAAACGCAGTTTGTTTCCACCTCCTTCCCTACGATAAAAACCTACCTCCCCTCAGTGCTAGTCCCAGTGGGGGAGACACAGCCCTTTTCTAGCTGACTGTGGGGAACAGCTGAACTCACAGCTGGCCCAGCCCAGTCCCCACAGCGCCCGTGCACACAGCTGGAGCCTGGCCCAGCCCGCCTGAACCCCTCCAGCACAGCCCCAGGGCAGCCCCTCAGACAGGGAATTGGGGTGCCCACGTTGGGAAAGCACTGGCTGGCTGGCACTGGACTGGTTAAACCCCTGACTAACTGCAGGTGCTCAGCACAGGGTGTGGGTTTGTGCAGCTGCCTGGTGTGCCCCCAGCTCTGCTTGGGCTCGTGGCCTCTCTGGGGCATGAGGAGTTTTGAATTTAAAGCTGGGTGGGAGCCTCGAACCCTTGCAAAGCCAAAAGCCCAAATAGCATAGAATCACAGAATTGTTTGGGTTAAAAGGAACCTTAAAGCTCATTCAGTTCCACCTCCTGCCATGGCAGGAACACCTCCTGCTACGCCAGGTTGCTCAGGGCCCCATCCAATCTGGCTTTAAACACTTCCAGAGATGGGGCATCCACAATTGATCAAGATCAAAAGTTGCACAGGACAGTGATGTATGAGAACTGGAAATAACCCAAACTGAAGGCACACAGTTGAAAACAGGTTTGGAAGGAAGGGCTCTGACCACTGGGCTGTGACATAAAACAGGACAGCAGGACAGTCACCATTCCCCTGTTGGTGTCTTGAAAGGTCTTGAAGGTCTTGGACTCTGCCCCGTTCCTTGGAGGAACAATTTTGGGTGTCCCTGCCAGGGAGTGACCTCAATCTGTCTATCAAGTGTTCTCCATGTGAAAATATCTGAAAAAACAGGGGGAATCACAAATGAAGTCAAGAGAAATACAAATTTTCTCCAGTTCATAAACCAAGTCAAAAGAATAATCAGCCCAGGGCCCAA
Source organism: Picathartes gymnocephalus (assembly GCA_013390045.1). Lineage (NCBI taxonomy): Eukaryota > Metazoa > Chordata > Aves > Passeriformes > Picathartidae > Picathartes > Picathartes gymnocephalus. Next base: position 269,633 of record WEKY01022936.1, on the reverse strand, counting down.
GTCCTCCAAGCCCCAGTCTAGCCCCCAGCTCTGCAGCCCACAGTCATATGGAATACACCTTTTTGGAGAAATAAACTCCTCTTAAAAAAAAAAAAAAAATAGGAAAATTAGACTTTTTCATCTGTGGTACTTTAACAGAAGTCTTCTTCAGTGGGACTATTTTTAAATCAATTACTCATTAAATATGGGGCAAGAATGGGGAAGAGAGGGAGCCACGGTTACTGGCCCCTTTTTAGGTTTTAAACCAAACCAGAGACGACAGTCAAACTTGGGACAATCCTGGGTAAACCACAAGAGATGGCAGCACTTCTCATCATCCTAAAACAACAACATTTTTCCAAGTTTTTTCAATCAGAAATGCTAGTAGGGCCACCCTGGAATTTGCTACCATTTTTTCCTTACCCAAAGCTATTTTTCAACAGAAGTATTGAGTTTACATATTAATACACCACTAAAAACAGGATGAAGAGATTGGAATGCTGGAGTTACTGATTTGTTTGGGATCTTCTAAGAAAAAATAAAATAATTCTGTTCTAGCATGTTGTTTTTTCTCTCTTTTCCTTTTTCCCATTAAGAAACTGTTTCAAATTAATAGAAAGAGGATGCAGCATTTCTTGGGTTTATTTTATGGGTTTTCCCAGCATATGGAATCTTTTTAAACATGAGAAGCTGTGGGTAATATGTTATTATATGCATATTTTAAGTTAACCATTCTTTATATCTTTCTCAAAAGGAAAGATTTATCATGTTTATGTCTGAGAAATATGTTTATTTGGAAGATTTACTCCAACTCTGCTTATTTCCTATACAGGGATGTCAACTGGAAAACTATACTAGCATTTTTTATAATTAAAATTAGGGTGGAGTAGAATGCAATCATTGCTTGTTTCTTTTCTAGATCATGGAAGCTTTCTGTAAATCAGACTTGACAGGTTTAAAATGTTATTTTCTGAGCTTTGTTCCTTTGCCAATAATTCCATTTTTAGGGTGGTGACAGAAACCCTGACCTGTAATGCCAGTGGGCCCATTGGCACATCTGAGAGATCATGGGAACCCATGCTTCCAAAAGTGTCACTAAACTGCAATGCAGCTCTTTGGGGAAGAAGTGAAGGGGGAAAGGAACAAGGGAAGATGTCTAAACCCCAAACTGGCAGAAGGGGATGGCCACGGAGGGCTCCAGGTCTCCCAGGAACTGCTGAGCACTGCTGGAGAGCAAGAGCCATGGGCGAGCTTAAAAAAATGTAAAAGCAGTCAAAATCAAACCCACAGTAGGAAAATATGAAGAAAACGTGTATATGACCCTGTTCACCTCTCCTTAACACAGAAGTCATAATAGGAGCTGGGCTGCCATGGGCATTAACGAACCTTCCTAAAAGCTTCACTAGTGACACTTTACCTGCCAGCCACAGGCAGTATCCATAAACCTGTGGAAACATCTTCTGAATCCAGAACTTGAGCTGATGCTGGGTCCAGCTGAAATCCAAGTACACAAAACTCCAACACAACTAAAAACTTACATTAAACTGACAGAAACAAAATAGAGAAGTCGTTTTACATAAGAATTGCCTACTATAAAGAAAATTTCATTTTTTGGCGCAGGAAAGACATTTTAATTACATGGGGAAAACGATATGAAGTTGTTACTAAGCTCTAAGTGAGGAGGCAGGTTTTTGGATTCAAATTGGCGTGACTTTAGGATTTTGTCAGGGTACGTGTTTAGTGTTCCTGTGTGTCAGAACTGGCAAGTCATGCTGAATGTAACGTTTATCTCCCCTCTGTGCTGCAATTCCACGTTGATCTGGGATTTCACCAGAGGGTGACACCAAACTAAGGAGGCAGCCTCTGATACCTGCTCACACAGACTGCCCCTTCCCAAACTGCTCAACCTTTGGGGAAAATCGTAGAATCATAGAATACCCTGAGTTGGAATGGACCCACAAAGATCCTTGAGTCCAGCTCCTGGCCCTGCACAGGACAGCCCCAAGAATCACACCATGTGACTGAGAATGTTGTCCAAAGGCTTCAAAGATGTAATTCAATTCTGAATTGCTGTAGGAAACAGTGATCACATTCCCCAAGGAAAGCAGTGATACTGGGGGAGAATGGAGAGAGGTTGTATGAATTCTGATGTCAGTGCTGGGTGGCAGGACCAGGAAAGCTGATGTCTAGGGGGGTGACAGGCAGAGGCAGAGCCTCTGGCATGGAGGTGTCAGTTCAGCAGCTTCTGAGCACCCAGGTGGCCTGTGGGGGCTGTGACAAGATAACTGACTCCAAGTAAAACCTAGACTTGCTTCTCCAGACCTCGCTCTGGACCACTCGCCCAAGAGATGGGTCTAGAGTGGGTCTAACCAGCAGCTTGGCATTACTGTCCTGTTCTGCACAGGCTCTCACAAGACCTTCATTCCCCAGTGCCACCCCCAGCACCCCCTCCCCACCCAGATATCCTCAGGAGCTGGGTTCCATAGATGAGGACTGACACATTTTGATGTTTCAAAGGCATGCCAGGCTGCAACATCAGGCTCAGGCAACACAGACATACCCATCTCCTGTTTGACGTGCCCAGCTCAGCCAGCCAAGGACAGGGGAGAGGTGAAGAGCCCTCCTGTGACTTCTTCCTGAGCAGAGTGTGAGAGGAGGCGGAAAACACCATGGAAGAGTCAGACCAACCCTATCTGGCAGGGCTGTGACTGGCCAGCCTGCCGTGAATCAAGAGCCTGCAAGGAAGGTCAGAGACAACAGCTTCTTTTTGTGCCTCATTTCGTATCCACTTCAAGAGTCTTTGTTGCTCAACAGTTTGTACATCCATTCATTTATTTTTTTCCCACAGCTGTCAAACCACATTGATTTTCAGTCATTTTAACCTGGGCAGGATCAGCAAACCCAGTCCCTCAGGTGAGAAGCCAGGCCTGCAAGGAAACGACTCAAGTTGGCTGAATTATCCGATTCTTCTAAGACACAAAGAATTTGTTTGCTTTGCTTATGAGAGCCGAGGGAGGGATGGCACAGAAGGCTAAATCCTCAACATCCCCCTGGTACGTACTTCACACTCTGCTATCGATGCAGGCAGGAATGTTTCCAGGGCTTATGATGCAGTTGGCAGTGTCTTTTCAGAAAAGGACCTCTTCAGAGCAAGCTTGTGTCTGAATTACATCTCAGCCCTAGGGAAGATGGTTTCTTCAGTTCCCCTTCAAGGTCAGTTGGGGGGTAACATATGTTATTCGTCTCTCAGTCTTGCTAACAGAAAATCTGACTGAGCGACATGTGGAAACTGGGAAATGAAAATAAACAGAATGAATAAACACATTTAAAGGGCTTGGGGGGAGATAGAATCCTGACCTGCGTGTAACATCCTTACCAACGGGACAATGCTAAACGAAATTTGGGATTTGCATCTTGATGGGTATGGTAAATTTGAACTCTGCATGACTCCAGTGCATCTGCTAAGCAAATAGAGACACTTCTATTGCAGATGTATGGCATAGAATCAGTGTAAGCTCTGGGAACCTGCAAGCTCGTTGCACTTGTGAATAGCATGTTGGAGGTTTTTTGGTCTTTCATTCAGACATTTCTCTTAATAATGAACATGGAGCAAGGTCTTGCAGAGAAATTAGTATGCTTAAATGGTGTTTCAGCCCTTCTTCATAGGATGAACTTGTAAAGGCTCTGTGTCCCCAGCTCTGCCTTTCCTCATGCTCCAGCCACACTTTTGTCCTTATCCAGAGCTGGCCAGGCACAGCCATGGAGCCCACCCTGAGCCATGAGGAGGGCAGATGCAGCCTTGGCAGCTCAGCCAGCCCCTCTGCCTCCTTGGTGATTCCTCTCCAGGGTGGCGTGGGCACGAGTTTCAGAGCAGCCTCGGTTATTCCTGCTGGGGATCTGCACTTTGCCAGCACAGCCCGGGGACACATCAGCAAAACCCAGACATTGTCTCAGGTACCCAGCACCTTACAATGGCTCATGTTACCCATGTTGTGTGCTAACATCTGGCTGGTTGCAGCTCAAATGGTTGTATATCCCAGACAGTCAGGGCTGCTCTTCCCTGCATGCAGCAGCTGAAAGCAGACCCTGCAGCAGCACTGCAGCCCTGCTCACGCAGCTCTCATCTGTACAGTTTGCCAGCCTTGGTAGAGTTCCCTCACTGGCTCACCAATGCTGCAGCACACCCACTTCTTTCCTGGGATCTGGCTAAAGATCAGAGCAGTTTGGTTATAACAGCATTTGGCAGTAAAAGTCTACCAAGAAACCTGGCCTGAGCAGCTAAAAGAAGAGCAGTGAAGTGAAGTATGAGAGATGATTAAAAGAGACTCCAGAGGGAAATTTCTGGGCATCCCTTGCAACCACCATATCCTTGGATTTCTATTTTTGCCTCATTCTTCTGTGTAACACTTTTGTTTTCACTCTTCCTTCCCTTTTTTCTTACAATTAACAAGGGAGAAGGATGAATTATAAAGTCAGGTTACAAATATCTGCCCGAGCCTGTGTGTGCACGAGCAGGCACGTGGGTACGGGAGCACTACCAAAGAGAAGAGCTACAGCCAGCCTAGTGAAAAGAAGTAAAAGTGAAGATATTGAGGTGTAGGGAAGTGGGTGAAAAAGTAGAAAATTTATCACACCAGTTTCTCTTAGCCAGCTGGCATAGCTGCTCCGCTAGTGAAAACTTAGAGGTTTTCAGTGCAATGTATTTCTGAGGTATTACAACTAAACTCAGTTACAGAACATCACACAAAAAGGCAGCTTAGCATTTTCAATGGGAGCACTGCTACTGGAACTGAAGAGCTTTTGAGCTGGAAGCAAAACCTGAAGCCTTTGCTTTGGTAATTCATGTAACAGCATGAGACAGGCCTGGGCTTTCCCTGAGGTGGAGGATACTAATGTCAAATCTAGGACAAGGAACTCTTCTTCAGGAAGTCCTGAGGATTGATCACTGTTACAGGCTTCCTGATGGACAAGATTTTGTTTCTGAAGATCCCATGGCTACGGATGTGCTCCCTGAAAAGCAGGTTTTGCAGTGCATCTTGCATCACAGGGCCAGGTCCTGGACCTACATCAAAGCCTTCACCTCATGAGTTGCAGCAGACATCAAGATGTGCTGCCTGCTCTGATCTGTGCAGCAGCAGCTCTGCCCACGCCGGGCAGGGTACCACACCTCACACCACCCCAGTGATGCCAGTGGCATCCCAGGAAATCGCCCTGGTTCCAGGTAAGAGAATGCTCAGCCATCAGTCCAAGCTGGAAACAAATCAGGCAGGTTTTCCACCAAATTATTTCTGTGCTTTGTAGGACTGGTCTGCTGCAGCATATTCACGTGGAATTCATTAGCACATCCCTTCTGCTAATCCTCACTGGGTTTAACACAACTGTATACATTGACTTTTCCTGGCCTCTAAGGAGAGCTGTGTCAAGTCAGAAGCATGTGCTTTGGGACAGGCTGAACCCAGGAAGCTTGGCCCTCGAGAGATTAGGGGAATCAGGGCTTTGAATGCTCACTCGAAGGTTCAGGTGGAGTGAACTAGTGTTATGGCTCAAAGGAAAAATTCTGCCTCTTGAGACCCCACACCTTTGCCACATCCTACTTTAAATACCAAGATCCACCACTATTATCCCAAGGAGACTGTTAGACAGATCCAATACTTGGACCTCAACCACAAAACAGTAGAGCGGTTCCAGATTTAAAGACACCTCCTTCAAACACATGCACCAACAAAATGGCTTTAGAGTTCACCAAAGAGGACATCCACTCCCTCCACCATCCCATGAATCCCAAAGAACTGGGAGGTGGCTCTGCAAGTTTGCTGCTGACAGTCTCAGCAGCTGAAGGGGAAAAAGATTCTCCTTCTTCTGCCAGCTGTGAAACTGAGCCCCATCCAAAGAACTTGGCTCCAAGGCAGCCACCTAATGATTCCCAGGCTTAACTGAACATCTTTATCCCTCTAAACACCATATGATTTGGGATAGATTCAGTGGTTTTTCTGGACTACCACCACAAATAAACACGAGACACTCCATGAAGATAAAGGTGGAGGCCATCTGCTGCACCCTCAGCGAAGCCCAGACTATCAGAGCAATCACAAACATGTGGAGATCACTTCTTTAAAGCACTGGCATTGCAGCACCAGCCACACGATTCAACCACTCCAGTGCTGCCAAAACATTCCACGATATCCCATCAGGAGCCTCCCTGCGTACTCCTGTCCTCACCCTGGGTCTGCAGTGCTGCTCACACACGTAACAAAACCCTACTGCTGTGGAAAGTCGTGGGGTGGCACTGGTGGGTGCAGCCCCAGTGGGGCAGGGCAGCCTCGGAGCAGGGAGAGGGAGAAGGAAGGAGATGGCAATCATAGCTGGTAGAAGTTTAGGGAAGAGAAGGAAGGACGTGAGCAATAGGAAGCAGACTTACCTCACCTCTCAGAGCCTGATCGGACTTGCACGGAGATCTGTGTAATTTATTTCACCATCCTTGTTAGATGTTGAGCACCCAGTTGCATCCAGCCCTGAGTGACAGTCAAGAGCAGATGTAAAAGCAGAGATGTGCAGGTGTGGATATGTGAAACTTTCTGGAAAACTTAATAAATATTATAGCCTAGAACTCTGTTCTGCCCTAGTAATTCCCACCACCTGGAGATTTTATTCTACACTTAGAGACAAATCTCCAAAGCCCATGTGTCCTGTACTGCGAGGTACTATCATTGACAGTGGTGGGGAATCTGTCCACTTTTTATTGTTTGTTACATATAATTTATTATCCAAAACATCACTTTGGCCATAAAAATTTCGCTACAGCTTATTTTGTAATAAATCATTTGTGTAGCAACTCACACTTCCAAATTCGCAAATTTACCCTATATGCCTCTTGTTTTTTTGTGAATATATTCATTATTCAGAATAATCAGGTGCATAATGTGGGATACAATTCTTTGTCTCACCTATCTTAGAGGATTGTTGAAGTAAAAATAATTTTGATGTTAAATTATGGCATGGGTTATGTTTCTGGTCCATAATTGAACTTTCAAACTCAAGTTCTTGAAGTTGGGCATCTAAGGCTGTATTTAAGCATAAAATGAAAATTCGTTTGAGAAAAGTGCTATCTATCTACTCTTCTGTCATTTTCAGGAAAGACAAGGCATTTAGGAGAAAAGTTTCTAAGAATAATATTTTTAAATTTCCGCGCATTTCAGCAGCTCTTCAAATAACAGATGATAATTGTTATTACTGCTATCATGAGGTTTTGATAATCTCATAATATCCATGTCAAGTTATTTCTCATTGCCAGAATTTGCATCTTCGATCTGGGCTAAAAAAATCATTAAGGCAATAATCACGTGCTCAGCCTGCACGTTCTGGTGCCTCTGGCCCTTGCAGCCAGCTTCACACTGTTTGTGTGCTGGTAGATAATCCAGCTCCTAAAAGCTCACTCCCTCTTTATCTTTATGTGACGCTGGCCTGCAAAGTTCAAGGTAAGGCCATTGTGTCTTGAGTCTATTTTTATTGTACAAAACACTGGATGGAACTTAATTATTTTTTCCATCTGCCAACCATTTTGACTAATTGAACCCTTTGGAGCCAGGAGTCAAGGTTTCCCAATGTAAGCCAGACCCTGGAACTCGGCATTAGCAGAAATGTTGAAAACTCATGAAGGAATTTTTGGTTCTGAGGTTTGGTTCTGTTTTCCAGAGGCTGACCAGGATTCAGAAACCCTCTCCTGCATATACATTCTTTTAGGTTCTTTCAGTGTCTCAAATTTTCCAGGCACTAAAGATTCCCATTACCAAAACAGAAAAAAAAATTAAAAAATTGAAGGATATAACTTAAAGCCACAGTCATATGGAAAGTCCCAGCAAAGGCTCAGCGTTCCATTATTTTGGCAAAAGCAGAGCATGCTTGGGCAGCATTAAAAATGAAGCATAACTTAATACTGGAGGGTTTCCTGATGAGTGCTCTGCACTGAAGACCAGATTGCTGACACTTCTGCAGTGTATTTTAATATGATTTTCACTATAATTTTTCCACTTACAAGGGTTACTACTGTGGCCCATAAATTCCATTTCATATTCTATTTGATGACCCACAAATAAATTTCCAACTGCAATAACATTTCACCTCTGATTTTAGCTCAGAGTGTGAAAATTTTGGGATTAGCCACTCTTCCAGCAGTGGGAGATCACCAGGACTGACAGGTGAGAGGTCCTATTTTCCAGCAGTGACTTGTAATAAAACCCTGGTGAGATCAGGCAGTGAAGCCCACATGGGTGGCTTGTGCCTCTTGGTTCCAGCTTTGGTTTTGCCTTTAGTTCTTTTCAGAAGATGGTATAATTAAGGTGGCAGTTCCATGCTGATGACTCCAGCTTCATTCATCTCAGGCTCTTTCTGCTGCTGATGTTTCTTCCCCCAGCAGTTCCTCAGCTTGCCACCAGCATTAATGATGTGCCACTAGAGATGCTTCATCCTTTTCATGTCTTTGCAGTTTCAATAGCTTCTACCACCATATTTGTTCCCTTTGACAGAAAAGTCATTTTACAGCATAGCTGTGATACTTTGGAAATGCTTTGCAGAAATCAGGGATCTGTCTGAAATTCTACACTGGAGGCAAAGGAAAATTTTTAATAGATCTGGGTCTTAGTTCCGCTAATTTCAATGGTTCGTTTCGCTGTTCTGGCAGTCAGGATCCATTAGTGGAACAGAAGGAGAAGTATGTATAATGCATGTACAGCAACCACATTCTAATCTCAAATTTCTTTTTTCTTTTAAGTTCTTATTTTTTTAAATAAATATATAATGAGTTACTGACAGTACTTTACAATATCTTATACTAGACACTGTAATACCCCAAATAAATACTTAATTTCTGCTTTCCTGCAACTTCACTAGGATTACATCATGTCAGATTACTCTAAGTCTGCTTTAACCCAGTTTGAAAACACTAGTTATTCAAAGATCCTTACAATTCTTAATTTCATTCCTTGAAATACCTTTTCTTTTGGTTCCTTTACACAGTTTTTCAAGCCTGTGAAGGCCACAGAGCTGTTAAGTCAGAACAAGCCTGCAAGGGAGGAAGCTGGCAAAGCAGAAATGCTGTTTCAGCTCACAACAGAGCTCCCTCCCTTCCTCTCCCACTGGCCAGCAGCACCTTGTTCTGCTGGGCAGGGGGATCACAGAATCACAGAATGGTTTGGGATCCTCCAGTTCCATCCCCCTGTCAGGGGCAGGGATGCCATCCACCAGCTCAGGCTGCTCAGGGATCCATCCCACCTGTACCTAATTCAACCTTCACAGAGTTTGACATGGTAGCAAACACACCAGTCGTTTTTGTGATGTATAAAAGCATCTGAGGAGAACAGGAATTCGGTTCTTACCACGAAATAGCATGTGGTTTTGATCTATTGGCCTGCTTGTAAATCAGGACCACTGAGTTAGAAGGGAGGTGTGCACTACCTTCCTCCACCCAGAGAAGTCATTAACATATGCTCCCTACCATGAATTAAATTAGTTTAGATTCTCCTGACGATGCAAATAAACTCATGAAGCACTGCTCTATAGGGCTGCAAACTAACCCATTTGAAAAGACTTTTGCAGCTTTTGTTTATCATTCTATATGATAAACAGCTATCTCCCCAAATTATCAGGAAAAGAAATTTTAACCATTCAGCAAATAACAAAAATTGTGTTTTAATGATAAATAAAAAGTCACAAAGCTCAGCATGTTTTGCTGAGAACCATTAATGAGGGAAGATGGTGAAGCCTGTAAATTTACCTTCCCTTTTGTTAACACTCTTTTCCATCTGCAATCCATATACTTATATAAATATAGGTTCCTCTTATAAAATTTAGAGAGAAGCACGTAGATTTTGATGCTTATTGTCTTTCAATTGCTGCCCGATCTGGTGTTGAAGTCTTCTGTAAAGCTGAAATGACTGAGTTCCTAATCCCACAAGGTTTCTCTAAAAATCAGCACCATAATGATGACATTAATTATTGTTGCCTTTGACTTTCCTTCCTTCATAAATATCAGCTTAAAAACCAACAATTAAAATAGCCTTCCTGTGGTAGGAAGCACCTTATCTTGTACTTTCGTGTCCCTGTAACATCTGCCTATGGTACTCTGAACTTTGCTGCTGCTCCCAATTAAAAGCAAAACAAAAAAACCCAAATAAACTTGATAATACTTTGTTGAAAAAGGATTTAAACAATATCCTGCTTTTTGGAGAAAACCCAACACGATGTGTTCTTTTAGTATAGGAAAGAGGATGCAGTCTTGGGACACAATAAAGCCCACAAAGTGCCCTTCCCTTACCTCTGCCTTCTGATCCCATCCCTGTACTCCACGGGCTGTCCGAAGCTCTCAGCATTTGTTTTCTGCTTGGCTATCCAAATAGAAGATACTGCTATCTCCTCCATTTCCAAAAATTTCTGGCAATCTGTAAGGTCTATGTTGCAGTGTGCATTTGGAAATACTCTCTCATCCTTTTGCACTCTTAAAATGTATTTTAATGGTTGAGTTATAAAAATCTTTAGTGTCTTCTGTACAAAAGCTTTAAAACTATTTTTTTGGTTGCATCTGTCAATTAAATTTGGGAATTGCTTTATCTTGGGTATGTGTTTCAAGTCTCTATAGCAGACCTGTCTGAATTCTTCTGTTACTCTAGTTTAACTGAGTGAACAGATTTACACAACCCTGTCCCAGCACCAAAAACCCAAACCAGCAAGAGAATGGGATTTATGCGAGCTAGTATCCAAAGTGTAGCTATTCTAAAAATACACTTGTGAGAGAAAAGCACAAGACAGTGATTCCTCTGGGCTTGAATTTAGCCAGAATGATATTGTTTGTGTATGCAGAGTTCATTTTTCGTGAACCAGCAGTGCACATACTGACAGCAGGCTCCCTGTGAACCCTCCCACTCCAGCCTGGGGAGATGTGAGCCCTGTTAGACTCCTGCTGCCTGAACATGGAACACTGAGCCCCAAACTGCCTGACAGTAGAAGATGATGACTGGATTGACAGAGAGACAAACAAAACAAGGTGCCACCATAAAGTCTCTGGAAACAAGTCAGCAGGCAGGGGAAATCTGTTTCACTCACAATCCCACGTTTAACTGTGGCCAGTTGGCTGTTCACAGTGTTTTATGCAGGGAAAAATGCAATAAAAAGAGAGTATGAGCACAGGCAGGGTTGGTACTGCTGACTGAGAATCTGCAGAGAGTCCCAGGGTCTCCACTGGCCCCACACACAGCAGTGGGTGTTTTCCCAGAGAAGCTTCTCCTGGAGAAGACACTGCAGACTTAGATGGTGGGATGGAGGTTTTTCATCTCAAAATGGGTGTTGGCTCCTGTCAAAAGGGTGTCTCAATCTCTCCCCAAGAAAGCCACTGCCAGTACTTCTCTGCAACTTGGCATGATCATCTGTCTCTTTTCCAGAGAAAACTGCAGCCCTGTCTCCACCCTTCCATGTGATAGGGGAGGCTTAGCAACCACATGTAGACCTCAGTGACAGACGTGAGGTGAAGAGCTCTGTACAGTATCTAAATTAGGGAAAATATAAAGGTCCTTTTTCAAGCCACTGCAGACATACAGCATGAAATGCCTAAATGCACTACTAAAAACTTTTTAAAGAGCAAGAAGAGATTTTTCAGATTTAGATAAAGAACGGTTCATTTCAATGTGATTTATAAAAAAGACCTTTAAAGGTTTATCTGAAAACTCATGGGGTTAATTACTGCTTGAAAGCATTGGTTCAGATGTCCAGTCTTCAATGGGGAAATGATCAGACCCCATTGAAGGGCAATCAGGAGTCCCATTCAGAAAGGATTATCAGGAACAGAGTCATTTCTGTCTGAATTTCAGGCTTCTGGACATTGACCTCAGAAAAATCCTGGCAATTGTTTTTACAATTACTATATTCACAAAAATCTTCAAAAGGATTTTTTTCAAATTCCTCAATTATTTGCAAATAGATGACATTTAACTGCATATCACTTAAATTCATAATCCTCTTAAAAACCTGTGGTCTTGATTTGGCACTATTTGTTTCCACTTGATGCAATTCTGTGACTCTGTATCAGATAATTGCATATTTCATTTGCCTTGCGTATTGAACCGGGGTCTGAATGCTGCTCTCCCAGCCCAATTACTCCAGACTAATGGATAGCAAGCCAGAATACTGGGCTGGAAAACCAAAATCAAGGAGAACAATAATCAGTGGGCGCTTCCATATCTTTTTTCAAGAAAACAAAATGATCAGTGCTGAGCTGAAATTTTATTTGTTTATACAATTGTCCCATTTGGAACTCCCCATTTGGAGCTAACTTGAGAAAATGTTTCATCCAACTACTGAGTGGTACCTTCATCACTTATTATATCTTTCATTTTACACCCACAATTAATATTACTCACAAATGAAAACCCTCAGTTGCCTGTCTGCATCATTTATCCATTTGATTGATAGCTGATGCAACTATTTTGGAGTGCAAAAGAGCGTCTGCATATTTGGAGGCTACTTTAGCTGTCTAATTACGTTTTTAACGCTGTGTGATGCAGAAATCGTCTTCCACATGCTCGTTCTCAAGTTCTTTCCTCATATATAATGATCAGGTTTGGACCACCTAAACAACTGAGAAGCTACCAGTTTTACGTTCTGCTAGGAAAGGAATATTGAAAATAGTTTTAATTAAAGGAAAATGTGATGGGACGATGATCTCACTGGCACAGTAAATGCACACCTGCCTCAATATGAAAATTAAGATAGATACCAAAAAGTCTCAACATTTCAGAGTTAGCACGTTAAAACATCTTTTCAAAACATCCAAGAGAACTGTCTCTCAGATGAAATGGATTCCTTCAGATAATTCTACAGGCACTCCTCCATCTACCTGGTAAAGTGCATCTTGACTCCTTTCTCCAAAATGAACAGTGTGTATCGATGTTCAAGGGATGGGAAAAAAAAATAAATCTCAACATACACTTGTTCTTCTCAGAAAACAACCAGTTCTGCAACACGTGCTTTAAATTACAGACGAGTCTCTGCACTTCACTGCATGAGGAGGGATTTCGGCATGTATTTACACCCTTTCTGAATGGGGGAAAGAGGAAAACTAGGGCTTGGTACCACTTATGCTGTGCTTGCATAAATAGGAATTAGGCAGCAGAGTTACTGAGAAGCCTCCCTGCTCCGAGGGGTGACCACGGTACGGATGCGCTTCCGCGGCAGCTCCCGCGCGGAACGCTCGGTCCACGTCAACAGGAAACCAGGTCTGCTTGGTCATGAGGGAAAACTCCCCCGTGCCAGCCATTCCTTCCATGACAAAACTAAATTTCCACGCTGGGACATCTGAGTGGTATCAGCTGTCATGGCTTGACTTTAAAATCAGGAAATTTCTTTCCACTACATCATCATCATCATCATCAGGAGGTAGATGGTTAAATGATGGAATAGTCTGTAAGGGTATTTTTTTCCACAGATGACCATCTTAGGGGAGATACAGGAAATGAAGGTAAGTATGCTGTAGAAGCACAATCTAGGATAATATCCATCCTTCCTCTGGGGAAGTTTGGCACAATACTTTATCCTGAGGGCTTACTTCTTCTTATTTACAGTATATGCCTAGAGTAGAAATTCAAAGGAGTATAGCCTCACAGTACATTCAGGGAATTCTAAAATGCTAATCATGATAAGAAAAATCAAGAGCATCTTCGTTTTTAAACAACACCAGGTTTTCTGCAAAATTATGATTGGTTACATTTTGATTTTCTAGGTTTGTTGCAAATGGAAGTGAATCGGACAACACTCGCCATCATAATTGCTTTCTGCATGAAGGGGTCTTTTCCAGGCTGGGCTGGCTGCTGCTGTTTTAATCAGAAGGTTGTCTATTTGTATGTTAATAGTTTCATCCAGGATTATTAGGCTTGTTGATGAAAAAGCAAAAATCAGATGCTTTACTATTTTCAAGCTCCACTATTAATCTGTGATTTTTTTTTTGGTGCCAACACAGAACCATTTCAGCATCCTCTGCCTTAAATCCTCTTAATGAAAGCATGAAGAATGACAAAATACTTCCTTTCATAAAGCAGAAGGCTGTGCCAATTCACTTTCAACATGCTCATTCAGTGGAACTGAGGTAAATATGTTGCTCCACAGGTGCTTCTCCTTGCAATAACATACTCCCTAGTAATCCATTAAATTCATCTCATGCTCTGTTTAGTGCCTGCTCTGTGAACTGCCTAGCTGGTTAAGGTCATTGTGATAATAGCACTAGGTTAAACAGCATGGGTGTGTTGAACTCTGACATCCATCCACTTTGCCCACAATACAGATAAGAAACCACGGGCAGCTTTAGAGGTGTAATATCTGCTCAGACCAACACGATCTTTTACCCTCTCCATCTCCTTACAAGCCAAAAACCTTGGATTAGAAAAATATCTTGAATATCAGGACTCCTTAAAATACTTTAGTGCATTTAGAAACAACTGATCAGCGACTGGAAGCTTTTCTGTTTGTTTACACTCAGTGAAGGAGCCCAGATGATGGGCAGGAGGAGGATGAGCATCCCAGGGGGTGGCAGAGGGTGGTTTGGGGGTACCTGTGCTCAGGTGATCCAAAACAGCCCCACTGCTCTCCTGGTGCCTGGGGAGGAACCTGAGAGCCATCACTGCTTTGTTCACAGTATCTTCCCTTTGCAGGTTTAAAAACAAGCTGGCTATAACTCCTGGATGATATCCTCCTTCATTATGGAGTTCCTGTGAAAGGCAGACAAATAATTGCCAGTTAGTAAGTCGCTATTAAATTCAGCCCAAATTCAGCCCCAGCAATCCTTACAAAAGCCTGACGGGTTTTATTTTATTATTTCCTTTGCAGGGTGTTGGGAAGTGTAATCACTGGTAACTAATCAAACTTCTTTCAAACACCCACAAATATATAAAGAGAATGAAATGATTAATTATTGGGCTAAGCCATTTTAAATGAGACCTCATCTAAATGAGTAGATTTATTTCCAGAGCAAGCTGGGTGTAAATTTAGCTGGTTTTCAAAGCTCTGAATGTAAAGCATGCCTGGATTTGAGGATGAAGTGGGTTATGGGTGGCTGTAGAACCTCTCCCAGACATCCAGCAGTGCACAGCAGTGAAAAACAGACTGCAATTTTGCAAAATATTGTTTTAAACAAAGTGTTACTGAGGTTAATAAGTGCTACAGTTCAGTACTGTTAATTACAAGCAGGAGTAGATGGGGGCATTAAATGCAGAGAATGATAAAATTTCATTTCATAAAATTAAAATGAGCACTCTTTTCCACCACATAACTCTTTCGTTCAAGGAGAAGAATTAAAATATTTTGTCAAACTTCCTTCTGTCTCTATTCTGTTCCTGAGGTTTTCAATCAGTTTCTTACCTTCCTATTTTGTTACTTTCCTGCCTAGTTTGTTTCTTTCATTTCTACCTATTTTGTTTCAGGAAGGAGTAAAAGAAACCACAAACATCTTTGATTTGCCTCTCACTCTCTTGAAAAATCCCTGGATTTTGCAAAATCTTTGCCACAGGAACTTGAACTCAGCACCATTATCCCAGTCTACTACAGTCATGATAATCATAATCTCTAGCAGTATCTTTTCTTAGCAATGTCACTGGCTTATCACTACATATTTATTTTAAAAGGAATACTGTGGGAATAAAACACTTTTATCCATCCAAACATAAGCTCACAGAACTGCAATACCCCCCTCCAGAGACATGCAGCATCACCCATATTTAGAAATAAATAATTAGAAAAGAGGTAGCATTAATGTATACAATGAATATTCTTGCTCTCAGGCACAAAATTCATTTGTGCAATTCAGTTGAATGCACAATGGGGTACACATACTTTTATGTACTAAATATATTCAAAAATGTAAGAATCAGCCCCACCAAAGCCCTGCTTGAAGAAATAACCCAAAACTTAGCAGATTAAGTGGCCCCAGTGCACAACATGGGTTGCACACACCTGGGCACTGCATCGCCACTTTGCCAGTGCTCCTGGAGGGAAACTCTCAGCACCAGCACCTTTGCAGAAATCTGCTTTTAAATGCAAACAAATATTTATGCAGAGCATCTCCCTGAGTTGGGAATACCTAACCCCAACTAATTAGAGCTGCTGCAGCAGTGGGGAGGATCCAGGAGGAGCCGAGGTGTGCCAGCGCGTGTCCAGCACCGCGAGCGCTCTTCCCGCTGCTCCCGCACGGCGCGGTTTATTTCTTGTGGCACCCGTTTAACAGCCCAGCATTTCACACTTGTCCCCAAGGTAATTGACAAAACAGGTTCCTAAAGCTATTTAACAATTGTAATGGCAGCAGCTGAAGGATACATTTTAAAAAAAATAACGTTCTGAGCCAAACATTTTTTGTCAAGTGACAGGGTTTCTAAATTTGCTGTTCCGTGGTGTTACATTTCTGTAAAAATTCTCGTTGAGGCTGTAGGTCACAAAAGAAGAATGAAGCCCTGGAAAGAGATACAGTGACTACTTAATACTGTGTGGGATTATAAGCACTGGCCTGTGGCAATTCCTTATGTCTCTCTGGGTAGTGATGCTTTTCCAGCACCATTTTTTGTCATCACACAATTCCATTGTGAAATATTCTTTTCATGAAGGAGGAAGAAGGAGCTGGTTACACCCTGCAGTGTTTTGGGGAAGACTAAGAAGCATGGTTTGCAGGGAGTATGTGTGAAATATGACATTTCATTATGTGTAATTATTTTTTAACCGGTAATGTCCATGTTGAAATGAGTTTCTTATTTTTGGAATGCATGGGGAGTGGCTGGGGAGGGGAGTCATGTTTTTTTCCCTGTTAATAAACTCAAGTCATTCTTATGCTAAAGCAATTTCTCAACAAAACAAATTTCTCTCCATCTGGGTAATGGCACACCCAAATGTGATTACATTACAAGAGATTTTAAATTAAATTTCAAGGTAGGAGAGTTATTAATCCAATGCATTTGTCTTTATTATTATTGGATCTAAAACAATAAAAGGCTTGAACTCGCTTTTAAATGGTAGTACTGTACTGACTTATAGCAACGTGGGTTTGAGCTGAAATCCTCAGAAATTTATGTGTTTTGGGTCAGACCCCAAAACTCTTTCAAAAGGTGGAGCAGGAATGGCTATATCCATCCCAGAAAGATGGAGGAGTTACCAAAGAGGTTCATTTGGTTTGGATTTCTTCTGAACTCTAACAACAATATCACACAATGCTCCAGGAGGTTTTCTAAGCCGCTGAGCTGACAGGGCAGGGAACAGACAGAAGACACAGAACTGCCACAGTCAGAATTACACATATTCCAGACTTATAGCAAATCAAGACACGACCTTGAAAAATCAGGATCTGTATTTTTAACAAACTGCTAAATGTTGCCCACTCTGATATTTCAAAAATAAATGTCCACATGCACATGCAAAGGAATTGGATGCACAAATGACTTGTGTTCATCTGCCTTCTTGTGTTCACAGGCATTCAGATTACATTTTGGATGCAAAGCCAATTTTGTTTAATCCCATAGCCAACAAAATGCAGTAAATAAATACGAATGTATGAATCCCTCTTGAGTACTGTTTTTCAATCCATCACATACCAAATTGCAACTATCTCTGCTTATAAAACGAATGTGATCAGAATTTGTCATCACAGCTTTATTTGTCCATTTTTTTTCCTGGGGAACCTGACAGCTATCAGCTGATTACATTTGATCCAGCAAAAGAACATGGATTATACCAGCTCTTCAGCACAACAGAAAAAAAAAAAAAACAAACAAAAAAACAAACAAACAAAAAAAAAACACCTCAGAAAAAAAACCACTACAGGAAGCAGCACGCTAAGTAACGTTATTACAAAAGGTTACTGTATGATTTTCTAAAAAACCATAACTTTACAAAACACCCATTCCTCACATTTCAGCCCTTGGGGGACGAGCATGTCTGAGGTTCAGTTCATTCCACCCCCATGGATTTTGGGTGTTGGGTTTCCAAAAGCCCCAAGGCAGCGGGTGGCAGTGATGGGCAGGACACGATGCCCTGAGGCACAGCCAGCCCAGGAGTTCCAGCCTTCCCAAAAGCCAGTCCCGAGGCACAGGCAATGCCAGGAACACCAGTGGGTGAGGGTTTTGTGGGAGACCAGAGCAGTGCCTTTATGTTGTTCT
Source organism: Picathartes gymnocephalus (assembly GCA_013390045.1). NCBI lineage: Eukaryota > Metazoa > Chordata > Aves > Passeriformes > Picathartidae > Picathartes > Picathartes gymnocephalus. Next base: position 251,484 of record WEKY01022936.1, on the reverse strand, counting down.
GGGGGGAGTTCCCCTTTTCCACACAGAGTGGGGACCGGGGCTGTTGCATGCAATATTTCTGGGATCAGTTTTGGTTGCACTGGCAATCCACTATTTTAGTGCAACAGCATGAATGCAAATGCACACTTGTGACAGCAGGTAGCACATAAAAGCATGTTTTCCTAGTTAATACAAGTGTCCCACTTAAGAGCACATTCTTCCTGAGAACCCCACTGCAGCGCAGAAGCAGGCAGCGCATTTCAGCGTGGGCATTCATTGCCACGCAGAAACAACTTAATCTTCACAGCATTCCCTCAGCAACTGCCTGTGCATGAGATTTCCAAATGTTCAGGCATAATTCTCTTGCTGGAGAGTACAGGCTGATTATGACAAACTCCATCAATTTTATTAGCCACACAGATGTTATAGATATATGTGAAAATCAACCATAATTCTTCCTGTGATGTGCATACTGGCACTGCTGCAGACTGTGTCTTTCCCCTCCACAACCCCAGAGCATACAAACCTCCTGCCATTCAGACTCCATGTGGCCCCCAAGCTAAGATGCTCTTAAAAAGAGAAATATTAAAAGGATTAAAAATGACACTATTGTGCCAGTGGGTGACTGCAACCACAGAGTCCTGGCTGCTGCTGAAAACTGAAGTGAAATGCAGGGATGAGTTTGCTGCCCTGCGATCTGGATGTTTGGGGGGTTTCTCCTGTGAGGTGTTCCTAACCAGCAGGTTTGTGGGGATAACTGCAGTGATCCCCCAGTGACATCTCCGATGCTGAATACCAAGGGGCTGCATCTCTGAATCTGGCAGGGGGCACAGCTGAGCTGCACAACCATTGAGGTCCTCCCATAGTCCTTCTACATACTTGCCATGGGGTCACGATGCCCACAATGTCTGTCTATGCAAGGCTGGGGCAAAATGTGCTCTTGAAGAGCTGTGAGAAATATTTTCATCAAGATCATTCAGCCAGAGTCTTCGCTGGCTGCCAGCACTGCATCTCAAGGGCTCAGCAAACAGAAGAAAAGTGATAGGAACAATTTAAAGAGAAAGATGAAGCCTAGAAGGGGTTGATGGCTTAAGTCCCTATTGCAGTGCACCTCTAGGAAGCCAGGAAAAGAAGCAGAAATGCAGATTTATTCTGGAGAGGCAGGTCCAGGAGTGAGGAGACCCATAAAGACTCATCCCTTAAACCCTCTGCACCTCAGCCTCCCCATCTGCAGCAGGTCCTCAGGTTCAATAACCCAGGGGGTGCAGTGGGCCATGCGTGCGGGGTGAAGGCAATTAGCAACAGAGAAACCGCTGGTGGAGAGAACCACAGAGATGCAAAGTTATTATGGGCACACAGTTACCATAGTGATTGGTGCCTCAGAAATGCTAATAATAGTAAAATAAATAATACAGGCCAGGCAGGAAGAGCCTCTAGAGATGAATGTGAGCTGCTCCCCTCCAGAGGGACTGTGTGTACTGCTTTCTCAGCGCTCCTCGCCCCGCGCTGGCTCGGGCTCAGCTCCCTCCCGGGGTAACACACTGTGCTGCTGGGAGGCTGCTGGGTCAGCCAAGTGAAAGCGGAACTTTTAAGTGCTTTATTATTTTCAGGAGTCGTCAGAGAAAACAAAACCCCCACAACTGCAAATAATTGAATACGTCAATAATATTTTGACTCATTCATGTCTTGCGAGGTTTCACTATAGCCCCGTTAAGTACTTTATTGCTGTCCCTCCAGCGATGTTAATTAAGTTCACCATAGGCTCACAAGCCCTTTTTGTCCTCTCTCTCTTTCTTCCCCACATTTTTTTTGTTTTAAGTCAAGCAAGCAGTTTTCCCAAATATAATGCCTAGCTATGGGAGCTGTGGTACAGAAGAAGGCACCCAGGAAACAGAAAGAATAAGGACAAGACATCCTTCCTCCTATGATGGTCAATGTTTCTCCACAAATTGGTTTGCCAGCAATATTAGCCAAGGGATTGTGAAAGTCTAAAGGAAGTGTTAGAGATCCATGCCAAATAGACAAATAAATAGCATCAATCCTCAGCTTTGGACCACCACCATGCTAGAATTTGTCTTACCCAGATCCAAAGTGATGTTCCAAGCTGAACATCTTAGGTGGGTGTTTCACTGCTTTCCTGGGTAATTCTGTATTTATGTTACATTTCAAATGTTTTTATTAACAGGGGAATCTAATGAGGACAAGCTTTGAGCAAACAATAGGCTAGGAGAAGGAAATATACCTGCTCTATCCTCTCAAGTGTTTTGCACTGGGTTTTCTGTCTTGACTAAATCAGAAAAGAAAATGCCAATTTGCATCCCCCACCATGTCTTGTCCAGCTCACTTAAGTCAAGGAAACTTAGTGTTTTACAAAGCTTTTGCAATACAACCAATTCTCTGCTTTTGACTGAGAGAAATCATTGCTCTCACTGTACTGAATTCCACTAGGTTGAATGTGCATTTTTTATGCTTTTTAAACTAGAAGAGTAGGAGTGTTGCTCAGTGCCAATCAGAATATGAATAAAATTCTTTAGCAAACTTTGGCCAAGAAATAGCCTTTTTCCCAGGTTTTGCTTGCTGAAGGTCAATCAATGTTCCCATCTTTCATTTCAAACTCCAGCTACATATGCAGGTGATAAATTAGGTTAATACACTTCCTAAAATACCCAGAAACACTAAATCCACTGATGAGAACTGCACCTACGGAATCATCACTGACACTGGGCAGCTACAAGTTCACCTCTGCTCTTCCTGACGTCTTTGCTTCTGTGCAAGGATGGTCAGAGGGAGCAATTTCTGTACCTGGCTGGGCTACAAGGACACGCTCATTCTGGGTCACTGCATGCCAAACCACCGAAGGGAAGAAAAATAATTTGGTGCCTTTCCTTCCACTCAAACAATACTCTGGCACACTCTGGCCCTGCGCAGTGTCCTTTCTGGCCACCAGACAAATCATTCAAATCACCTCAATTAATCTCTTCCCAGTTTAACACTAGCTAGATGGACTATCTGATGGAAAAAGATGCTGAAGAAGGATTGTTTTAGATCTTGGAACAGTCCAACCTAATGGAAAGTACCAGTGAACCCTCCATCTACCAACTTTATCCTGAGTTGGCATAAGTGTTTCAACAGAACTGGCTACTTGAATGATGAAGTAACACAAAGAGAGATGAGTCACCCGTGGCACTCGCATGGCAGGGCTGAGAGAGGGGACAAAAATGGGGGTGGAGGTGGTTGGTTAGGGAGATGAGGCATTCCATTTTTGCCATGACTCACACATACGAATCAATCGGTGATAAGATGCAGAGACGTCATGAGGAAAATGGGACAGGAAAAGAAAAGAACTTTCCACCCTTTCCAAGCACGGAAGAAGCAGAAATGAGTAAAAAACGTGCCAGTAGAAAAGGAAGCAAAGGGGAAAAGCAAAGACTACACAATGCCTCCAGTCTCCACAAGTGTTGAACCTCGATGTTCAGTTAGTTTCTCAGATACTCAGGAACAGAGGCAGTTGCTTTGAGTTGTAAATGAATCAGAAGATTGTAGGGAAGCCAGCACAAGAAAGATGACGTTGCAGACAGAAAGCTTGCAATTTAGTATAATAGGCAACGCACTGAATAAGCAGGAAGGAATTGAGCTTTATTTGAGCAAGAGTTTACTCATATCGAGATGAGTTTTGAAGATGTTGACACGTGAGTGGTGATAACCATCTCCCAACCTCTGAGTGCTTCTCCATAGGTATGATTGTGCAAACCAGAAGATCTCCTGCTCATCTGCGTGGCTTTGTTCTGAGGAACAGAAGAATGAACCAAACAACAGGGTTGGAGGCTGAAATGGAGTACCTGGAACAAGTCTACTACTGACCAGAAGAGACTCAAATTTGACAATAAACCATAATATTTTTAGGGATTAAAGGTTTCCTCGCTTAGACTGCCAACAGAACTACCCCAGCTCACGGCTGTATTAGATAGGCCATTTTTCCCTACACATTTGACTGAAAAAGAGTTGGGATGTAGAGCATTTCTTCCGAGACAAATATCAAGGACCTCTTCAAGAGGACCAGATGCATTTTGCGCCCTTCTCCTCAGCCTGCCCAACACATATGCCACGTAAACCAAGCAATGATGTAGCTTCTCCCTCCCACAGTCAGCTTCCATGCAAAGTATTTGGGATTTCTCCAGTAGAATCAAACAGTCTGGCTTACTGCCATATCCAATTATGTCACACAGAATTAGTCCTTTTCTGTCCCTTCTGTCTGTGGCCTAGTTGTTTTAGGAATATAAAACCTAGCTGTGCTTACACAACATTACTGTAGTATTTCCCTACAGGAGCAAGCGAGGGGTAGAGAACCAGGCTGTCAATTACATCTGCTCCTGCCATGGAAATGGTGTCTCCTTCCCAGGCCATTGCATCCTGTTGCAAGCAGAACATAATCCCACCCTTGAGACTGCAAAATCAACTTCCCTGGATATCTACGGGATGTCAGAAATCTGCTCTCCTTACTGCAGAGCAGGGTTTCCAAGGCACAGCTCCTCATGAGCACAAGACACATAAGAACGAATCTCACATGGCTTCGGGATGACACAAAAACATTTTCCTAAAACACAAGCCCACCTATTTCCACCTACTTGTATCTCTGAAGAGACTGTCACTTGTTCCTTTACAAGTGACTAGTGCGATGTTTGTGGGTCATCACAACTAGTTAACTGATAAAGATGCTAACTCTTGAATTTTACAGACTGACGTTAAGTAATCCTAAACTTCCTTAACCACCTCAGAGTCCCATTTCTCTACTTCTCTCTTGACAGTCCATAGTCAGTGACTTTGTTCAAGAACTGCCTTAGGTTCCAGTATGCCCATTCCTTCTGCATTTCCAGCACTGTGAAAGAACTGTGGTATGAACTATCATGAAATAATACTTGGAAACAAAATTACCATCAAAGTTAATGGCTCACTTTAGGAAAAACATAATTAAACAGCCCACACTGAGATATTAGTAGAATTCTCACTAATTAATGTACATTCTGGTTATGTATATGTATAATTTCAAATTCACGAAAATATGATGTGTGCTACCAAGAAAGAGGATTATTCTTTCTTTCTTTCTTTCTGCCAGAGAAGATGATGTTTCCTGCTCCCTTCTGTTATTTTAAGGCTGAGTGTTGAACAGGTAGACTTCACATTTTAACATAACAGCAAAACTTCCAGTACTGAGTTATTTCTTCTGTTCAGCAGAGGTTTTTTTTGTTGAGCAATGTCAGAAATATGAAATGCTTTGGAGAGATGATTTGGTAGCACTTGTTCCCTTCTCATCCATAGGAGAAAACTGCAATGGTTACTTGTAATAGTTCACAGTAAGGTGGACTCTGGCTTCATTTAAAGCAATGTTATTCCTATCTAGAAGTGCTGGGATTTAAGCATGTGACTCCCATTAACATTAATGAGAGTTATATGTTTAAAACCTCTGCACATTGTGATGGGAATATGTTCCATAGAATCCAATTAATCTGAAGAACATCGCATACATTTGGGAACATTCATGTTGTACAATTTCACTGGCATATGGGTTTTGTCCTCAATAAAGCTTGCTAGTATCTGGTAACAAAGACGTTAACAATCTATTGTACATTTACATAAAGCAGGACTAGACTATATGTTTTCCCAGCTCCGTGTAGGCAGCTACAAAGGAGCTTTTGAGTGTAAACAAATACAGAATTGAGAAAATAAGGAAGATGATGGTATTTTAAGAATGTGAATATTTGGAGAATGCTGGGGAATGAACACAGAGGAGGCTGTTTGCTTATAGGTTGGATACATTTTCAAAAGGAATCAAGCAAACACAAAAGAAAATTTTTTTTAAAATGGAGGGAGGAAAAATAGAATATTCAGATTCTGTCTGTTTCCCACACGCTGAAGATAATAACGTGAATGGAAGTGATTTTGTTTTAGAGGTCAGAGCAGAGGCTGATATAGCAACCTTTCAAGATCCTGAAAAACATCATTTGATTAAAATAACTGGCCCTGTTGTTCTTGTGATCCTAAGGAGGCTGTTTTCCATGAGGAAGACGACAACAGCAAAGTAGGGAACAGTAAGTTTTAGTGCTTCAGAGACAAAGCACTAGAGACACACTGCTGCTGGAAAGTGTAACACAACATTAAAGCACATGATAAGTAAGCAGAAATCAGCAGAAAATTAATAGGAAACCACAATGACAATGTGTCTGTGCAGCTCAAGACAGTATTGCTCTCCCTTTTCCCTCCCTTATTCTAACAGGATGAGGAATTTAACAGGACACAGGAAAGCAATATCTTACTAAAGAAAGAAAGGAACAACCAGAGATAAGGAAATAATGGTTCATGCCACTAAACAAGCTATTCGATTTTAAGAACATTTGTCTGCAAAAGTTTGACAAGACCTCACTTGCCCAGACCTTGATGATCCTCAGACCTTCTTCAGAGAGGTTTCCTTTCTCTAAGTGGAGAAATATGTGACCAGAATTGCCTGAAATACATGATTATTTTGAAGCATCAATTTGGAACATGTTTCAAGGCCTGGTACTTAGAGAAGGATGTTTAGGCCTTTCAGACAAAACAAGAGCCTTGAAACCATCTCAAATCTGCCTGAGAATGTGTGTGTGCAATGGATCCAAACCCACCTCCCTGTGCAGCACCCTGTGCAGCTCTGTATTTATGTCACCTTCTACAGATGAGTTCAGAGAGTTTCACACCTAGAAAAACTGCAGTTTTGTGTTGGCCTTTGCAATCCATTGCATAACCAACACACAGCCTGAGAAGGAGGAGATGGAAACACTCAAGGCTCTGCAGCTCTGCTTTTGGGGTATCAGAGAAGACAGTTGTGTCACAGGGAGCAGCTGAACTGACAGGCTCAAATATTACCAGAAGGCTTCTAAATACCAACCCTCTCCCAAAACAAAACAAAAAACAAAAACAAACAAACAAAAACCCAAACAAAAAAAAGGGAAAAAAAACGAACAACCAAAATAAAAAAACCAAAACAAAACCAAACCAAAAAATTATCCAGACGAAGAAGTACATTTCAGGACTTTTTCAAAAGTGCTTTAAAAACCTCTTGCTGAACTAGGAGGGGTTATTTTTATTATTTTCTGGCAATCTACAGCTCTCATTGCTAAGTTTGAGAGTTGAGAAAGTCCCAGAACTCATTCCATCCTGCCTGGACACAAGGTTTAATAAGGCCTATTGTGATTGGAAAAGGAGGAAGATATGTTCTCGAGCTTCTTTCGACAGTGAACTGTGGTACTGAGAGGGAGGTATTACTACAGAGAGGGCAGACTTCAGATATGAAAAGTTCAAGCAAAGTTCAGCTTGTTGCATGGGCCTAAAATGGAGGCAACACGAACGCTCGCCTGCTCCTCGTAAGGACCACGCTGCTGCTGTGCAGTGGCCTTGTCTTCCTGGCCACAGAGGAGGCACCACCCCAACCCTTCCAGAGATGTACAGCATTGGTCTGCCCCCTGCCAGCTCTCTAAAGGACATAATGCAATGGTGTGGGAGACAGTTATCACTTTGTACGTCAGGGCATTGCCTGGAAGTCATGTTCCAAGATACCCTTGTGGCTCAGAATGACACAACAAGTGCTCCTTGCCCAAGGACCAAGGCAGAGCGGTCAGGCAGTGGAGGGAGGTGATCCCAGCTGAGCCCCAGGGCACTGGGGCTCCCCTCACCATCACTGAAAGCCATTTCTCATGGAACACAGCCCTGGCCTTGGGAATGCCCTGCAGCTGCCCCAGGAGAGCCACCACAGAGCTGAGCATCACCTCACACACAGAAAGCGCCCTGGCACAGGGGATGGGCAGCCAGAACTACACAACCTGCACAGCTTTGCATGGTCACGAGCAGAGCATTTGGGAACCAAAGCCCCTTCTCCTCCCTCAATAAGTAAAAGTTTATCTGAAATGTAGAGTCCTCTTTATTTCAGATTACTGTCAAGTCTCTGGATCTTTTTCTTTCTTTCTACCTTCATCAGGCAGCTTTTTTCTCCTAGCAGATCCATGACTACCAAGCGTTAAAATCAACAAAGACTATTTGCAATTCATGTCTTCACCTGGTATTAAATACTCATTTTATAGAAAGCAAATACATCTTTCCTTAAAAAAAAACCAAAGAACCAGAAAGAACAGAATTTACACTGTTTTTAGAGACCATGTTTAAACCTGATCCTGGAAAGTAATGTTAAAATGATAAATATGTTTTTGTTTGTGATGTGTTAATGTTTAATGATGATGTTATTGAACAGAGAGACTAAACCCCTATCAGATGTGGTTTTGAAGAAGATACCTGAATCATGAAAAGATTTTCAAAGGCATTTTTCTTGTTAAGAAATAGTCAGCCCCTTGTATAGGCCTCCCTCTAAGTAACTCAAAAACACATTAAGGTTTTCTCCCTCCATGTTGTGATTTCAGAACTGCTGTTCATCTATTTTAAAGATCCCTGCAATGAAAAAAGAACTATAATTAATGAGGGGATTAGGTCGTGCTGTATACACACACAAGTTTATCTATCCATAGACATAGACACATTTTAACTTTAAAATGTGGTTTAAACTTAAAGTACTGATTGCAAAATATTGGCAAGGACCATTTTATTCAACAAAATATCCAGTGGTTTGCCTAACATCCAATTCCACAATGACCTCACCGACGTTATCATTTTCCAAAAGGCCAACAGAGAGAGGTTTTTTAGGGTAAAAAGAAGAGCTAAGCCTCAGAATGGGGATGATCCAATGCTTGTGCAAAAGAAAGTCACTCCAGGCAATGCATAACCTTACCTGACCCAGTTACCACCTCCTCTCTCCAGTTTCAATCCCCATTTACCAAACCCAACATTCCCCCAAACACACAAGAGGTAGATTTCTATTCCATGGTACCCAAAACATCATGCCAAGGTCCCTGCCAGGGCTGGTGCCAGCCTGCAGCTCCACACACTGATTGCCTGCTCTGCTCCCCTCCTGCCCATGCTAAAGAAATACAGAACCACGCCTTGGGGAAGATGTAGGTGTTAACAGGGATTATAAAAACACAGCAGCCTTAGAAGCAAAACTTCTAAAATTTAGCCAAAACTCAAATAAACCATCCTAAATTGACTTTTGGAATTCACTGGGTAGCAAAAGAGAAAAAAATTAGAGAAAAAAATAACATGTGGTGTTAACATCCCATTTATCAAGGAGCAATGTAGACACTGTACATTTTATGTGTCTTTCTATATATGTGCCTAAAGGACTTGAAAAAAAAAATCAGATGACAATTTCAATATATATTTTCTTTTGCAGACAAAGATCCACTTTCTGTATTCAGTTTATTTGCTAGTCCCTGTCACAAAAGGTCTGCAAGTAGAATTGTATGTGTGTTTAAAACTAAGGACATCTTCTATATAGGGCTAATTGTGACCAGAATGGTTAATATCTTACAAGATCAAAGAATACATGGTGGAGACTCAGACGGACTTCACCCCATGGAGAAGTTAATTCATAATATCCTAATTGAAAATTCATAATATTCTAATTCAAGTTTCTACCTCTTTCAAAGTATCTGATATTAAAGAAGCCTGCTAATGGTCTGTTGCAGAACAGAAAGACCTATATCATTCTCTAAAAATATGCCAGTGTCTATTCAAGCCAAGTAAGAACAAAAAAATTCCTGCCTTAAGGATGGTAACTTTCTAATAAATCCAGTGCAGAATGCTACAGACAGCATTTTAGAGCACACTGACATAGTACTATCTACAGAATTATGGACAACCCTAGGCCTCTGCCAGGTTGAAGTTTAATACCAGAAATAGAATAAATTGATTCAAGAAGTCATCTTGAACACCACTGTTCAGCCTGAGTGCAGTTCAGTCTCTGATGATTAAATGTTACTTCTTTATAAGCTTCATTCTGGCCAAAACTATCTTACATTAATATTTTCACAAACTACATCCCAAAATAAACATTTTATATATGATACAAATACCAAAGTCATTTCAGTTCACTTATTGTGGTCATGACCACTTTGGCAAGATTATGGTGAGGGAGGAGAAATTCAATAAATCAGATATTTTCATGATTTAGCATTTGCAAAGGTCAGAAACTAGCACACAATATCTCTTTGCTCTGAATTACACATCACTTAATAGAAAGTGCAAAATTTTCCAAGATTCCAGCCAAAACCTGGCATCTGAAAGAGGAACTTCATCAATGTGTTCTATTCTTTGGGTTCCTCCCTCTGACCATTAAGTCCTGAAGAAATAAAATACAATAATGGACACAAGGACTAGTTCTTAAATTAAGGAACAGACAGCAGGGGAAGGATGAATGGCAAGAAACTTCTTCCTTTAACCATGTTGTGTTTTCATTAGCCAACATTGCACCAGAAGATAAAATAAGGGAATTTGGTGACAGAGGGGGAGGTTGAGCTTTGTGCTTCAGATGAGCTTGGAGCCTCTGCAAAATTGAAGTATCTCTGGGATTTTTGTCTCAGCCAGTATTTAAGAAAAGCTGTGGATTCTACAAATTCACAGCCAAATTTCAAAGGCAGGAAGTACATCTACGAAGTTGTGGCAATGTGCACTCAATGTAATTTTCTTCCAAGACAGTAAGTCAACTCGGTTTTTTATTCACCTGGACTGTTTGCTCCTCTTTGTACCATTTTATTTTCTTCTGATCTACTCCAGCACAGCTGGCTCTTCACAGGAACACAAAATGTTCATCACATGAGGAATACTTGGGAATATGATGGGAAAAAGAAGGCCTCATCTAAACATAATTCTCCTTCCCATGCATTGATTTATCAACATCTCACCTGATGGAACAGAGTACAGCTCACACAGCAGAACACCCCAGACAGAGCTGAGTGTCTCCTCATAACAAGAAGACTCCCATTTCACAATTCTTCCCCCAGTGATGCTCTGGGGATGTCCCTTATGCTGATGCAGTCAGGTGAAGCCACTTTCTGCACAGAACTCTGCAGCCCAAAGCCAACAGCAGCTCTTCAGCACTCAGCAAGGCAGAGACCTGAGATTGATAAGAAACGAGCAAATCAACAGCTAGGAAGTGGCAGGGCTGCCCCAGTACATGCCCCTCCTGCATCTATCATAGCATTAAACCCATCAAATACTCCTGGTAGAAAAGCAAACAAGACCAGCATAAGACCAAGATACATAAAAAGGCTCAAAGCAACATTAAATCATCTGAAGATACCCCCATTAAAGAGAATTATTGTCCCCATTAAGAATCAAAACTATTTAGAATCATTGGCTCTTCAGCCAGTTCCCTGCTTTTCGATTAAGCAGATTTTTCCACGTGGGTTTCTTGTGATTAAACACCTTATCTTGCAAATCCTTGCTCATATCTACCATCTCACCTCAAGTGAGCAGGATAAAGAGTGTTGGCTTATTAATCTGATCTACATTTACCTAGTTCTGCTGATTTCAGCTTGATTTGCAAGGCAAGAGGAGACCAAGCCAAGGGACCTACTCTCAGAGACCCAAGCTTGCAAGAGAAGAATTACAGCTGTGCCTACTCCCAGACACAAACAGGAGCACATTAAGAGCTGTGCAGACTCCAAATCACCAGAGCTCCAGTCTGGAGGGCACAGAGCCATGTTAGCATAAGACTGTGAAGATGCTGATAAATCCACCTTGAGAGACAAAATTTTTTTACTTCAGACACGTTCACACCCTAATGTGTCTAAATGGCTTCCTGAGCAAAGCTGGCTCGTGCCCCAGTGGCTTGGAGCTAACCTGTGACAGCACCAGGCTCTGCAGACATGTTCTGTAAGGTGAGTACAGCCTACATTGACAACATTCAGTGGATCCTGCATAATAAAATGTGTATTCTACTGGTCGCTAATTGACTGGCCTGCTGACTGCCTGAAACTGCCCAGAGACAAAGAAATGGAAAGGGACAAATTGCTTCAAGAGTAATCATGTTAATAAAATGTAATGCAGTGTTGTCTATCATCTAGAAATTCTAGTGTCAGGCAGAGAAGCAAGTGAGAATCTCAAATTCCACAACTCAAACCAGAAATTAAGGACTTGCTCTTTTTAAAACCAGACTAGCATTTGCCATGATTTCCATAATTTATAACCCTGGAAATTACCCTTGTCATCCATAGACTCTCATGTTCCAAGTTTCCTAATATATTCTTTCCATAGATTTCTGCCCTACCCTTTCTGTGGTCCAGGCAGGATTTCTGAAGGCTCTGTGCTGATACCAGCAGTTTGATGAAGTACAGTGACTTATTTCTGCTTTCTCTGAGGAATACACACATCACTGCTTGCCTGGGTGTGTTTGCCTGCATGTGTGTGCGTTCAGCATGGTTGCACTGACCCTTCCACTTAATCCCAGCAGAAAAACCCTTATTATCCCAAAGCAATCCTGAAAAATGGATGAGAGGATGGATACCAAGCCGATACAATGGCTCACTCCCTGGTCCCTGTTTCAGGCACCCAAGTCCTGCATGAGTGAGCACAAAATATTAACCTTTTATGGTCAGCTGTGGGATGAAGTGGATCTTGTCTTGCTCCATTTTCATTTGACAGTGCTATAAACATGTGAAATTAAAGCGCTGTCCCAGCCAAACCTTCTCTGATAAATTTCTGTTGGAATTATTGCAGGGAGCAGCAGAGGGATGGAGATAGGGGCACAGCTGCAGGGCTGAGGTGCACACATCAAACCCTGATGGCTGAAGCTAAGAAGTGATTTGATCCGTCACAGGTACTCAGGCAGTGACACCCAGAAGAACATCAGCGACATGCAGGGCAGGAACTTGATCAGGCACCTCCAGCAGCTCATCTGCAAATACGGGTCAGGACCCTGAACTCACCTAAAAGTACACTCTAACACACCCTCCCTGCATCTCCACTCAGAGGAGTCCATGTGAGACAGAGGGACATTAAAGGCTGGTGGGTGAGCGCATCAGCTCAGCCCATCCCCACGTGCCCAGCCCTGCACGCTCCTTCCCCACCGTGGTCAGACACCTTGTCCTGAGATCCACGCACAAGGCTGCTAAAAGCTTTTCCTTCCGTTCATTTCTTCCTCCTTCAGTGTTGCTCCTATCGATTTTTCTTACTCTAACTCCTCAGATCTAACAGCAGAGCACTGAACTCACAGCGCTGCTTTCCGACTCTTTTCATAAACAGGGCTAGCACTACTACAGATCAATCACCGTGGAAGTTATTTTTCCTTGCTTCTTTTCTAATTTTTTCTTTTTTTGACTGAAAGCCAAAGAATTTGGACTTTGAGAGGTTTGGTTAGGAAGCATATTATGTGATTTCAATGTAATGTGTTGTCCAAAAGCAAAGATTTGACACATGGGAGAGGGAAGGGACAAAAAGAACACATCTCTCTGCACAGTTGAAGTTAATAAGAGAATAAGTTAACAAGGACAGATGAAGCATGTGGAGTTACACTGCTGCAATATTGGGGCAAACAAGAAAATCAGGCACCACAGAAAAGGAAACAAAATTACAGCTCTAATAACAACAGAAATGCATGCAATTTGCAGCACAGATAATATATATATGCATGGTAGAGCTTATTAAAAACTACAAATATATTCTTCTTTTGCCTTCTGCTATTGCTCAAAAAATAGAATAGCTCTATCTCCTTTTGTCAATAAATCACATTAAGGTCACTCTGAGGAGCAGCAGAATATAAATGTCTTGTATGCAAAAATTAAACTATGTTTGGGGCATAAATGTGATACGAGTGCCATCCAAAATATGCTTGAAAGAGAGAAATGAAGTACTAGTGCTTTAGATTTCACAATTTATTTACAGAGTGCAAGTCATTGAAATCTGCTTCTCCCTAAACTGTCTGTTCCCAGGCTTTAAACATGCAATAACTTCTCAGCCAGGGAATGTGTGCTTTTTTTTTTTTTTTTCCCTTCCCTCTATTTTCTCTGTGCCTTATCATGTGCTAAATATATTATTGCAACACATTAGTTACTTTGGTCCACAGCTCTGAAACAAGGCTCTAAGAATCTCACAGATAAATCACTGATCAGAATAAACTGATTGTCTGTTCTGGATTCTCTTCTGTAGGATTAAAAAAAACCCCAAAAGATAAGTTCTGAAAACAAACCCAAGTCTGTTACATCTCAAAAGGCCATGGGTTTTCACCTTCAGTCTGTGCATCTTGGATTTTTTTCCAAGTCTTCTGTACAAATGGTAAAAGTTGCATTTTTCTCAAATTGTGGGACAACTGCCCCATGAACAGAATATACTTTTAAGATTGCAAGCTTGTGTTTCAATTGAAGTTTTGATGGACTGTGTATATCTTCCCTCAAACCAATATTTAATAACTTGCTTTTGTGACCTACTGAAGCAAGACATCTGCACTACTCTGACTTTTGTTTCCAATAGACTCATATTTAGCCTGGTACTGATGATAGATAGGAGAGAACAACTTGGAACAGAAAAACCATGAATAATTCCAGATCTTCAACTACTACAAACACCTTCTTTTGACATCCTCATTCTCAACACCATTTTTTTTTTTTTTAATAGTCAGTGGATGCCAGATTGGGGTTATGGACTTAATTAATTTTATGTCTGTGACATGCTCACTGTATAATTATACCAAGCTGCGCACTATTAGATAATTATTTTTGGTCCTCAAAAGAGGAATTCAATTTGTTTAAAATTATTTTAGCTCCTTCAGAAAGAAAGATATTATTTTTCTTCAAAAAGCCATCAAACTAAGTGATAAAGCAACCCCATTCTGGTAATAAAAGACTATGGCACTGAAGTGGTTACAAACCATTTTGTTCAACCAGACTATTTACAAGTAGCAACAGGGTATCTGTTTCCTGTCATCTCCATCATATATCTCGAGGCAGAGAGATTGGAGCCCAATTACAGCCTGATATCTAATCAATACACACCTTATTCCTAGAGCAGGAAGTAAAGGAGGAGGCCCCTGGGATCCAGAGTTCAAATTACTCCGCTGTCGATTCCAGATAGCAGCTAATGATAGGATATATTTCTGGAGAGGGGGGTGGGTGGGAAGGGCAGCATGGTTTAATGGGATTGTTAATACAAGGAACACATACGTATTTTAATTTAGACATCTGCTGCTGAATTCCAAAAACCCTACGCGAATCAGAGAAAAAATGACCCAATTTGCTATTCCCTCTGATAGCTTTTGGGACTTAACTTTGCTAAAATAAAGCATGCAAGTGATAAGCTTAGTCCAAAAACCCTTAAATGAGATTTGTAAGCGACAGTTGGTTAGACTCCTGCCCCTGTCCCCCCTTTCAGCTGTTTTTTCATGAAGGAGGACTTACTTTCATATGGATACAGACTTTATGGAGCTCCAGAGATTTTTCAAGCAAGCCAGTGAGCATTTCCCTTTCCCAGCTGACCAGTTAAACTTACTCATTTGTGCATGGTCCCACCAAGCCAAATCTTGCACTTAACTGAAGGCAGCTGTCTCTTGACTCTGGGTCAGTTACTCATTCTTTGGGAACATCCTAAAAAGATACATCTTGGGACTATCTGTCCCTGAGTGTCTACTTCTAATTAGCCGAAAAATAAACTCCTGTAGTTACCTATTGCTTTGTATTCCTACCAATCATTCAAAAAGCTGCCTTATGCATAGCAGCCTTTATGAAAATGGTGGGGAGTTTCCAAGGATTACCCTAACACAGAAATGTAAAATATGAAGAGCAAATAGCCTGAATAATCAAACAAAGTCACATGCTGCACTCAGTACTCCAAGAAAGAGAACGAAGCACGGGGGCATAATAAATCTTGTCAGTATTTAGCTTTCAAAACTGTCTGGATGGCTGCCTGGTGAACATGGATTCCTTCTTGGTTTAACACAGGTTGGATTAGCCAGGAATTCATCTTCTTTTTTTTGAGAGCCAGACTACAGACCTACAAAATTCACAGTAAACAAAAGCAGGCAACAAAAACCACATCCATGGGTTTCTGGTTGGAAGCACTGCCGTAGGCTCCAAGGCTCCCAGCTCAGCACCCCGAGCAAGGAGGGTAAATCCCCACCAGGACCAGCTCGACAAAGACAACAAAGACCTTCAAGCTTCTAACTGAACCTTCTACATCCCTAAATCTGGTCTTGGGTGGTGATATGCTTCAATTCCTCCTCTGACACACTTGGGTGAGTAATCCTTCCTCTCTCCTGTCTTAACTGTTTGTCCATCTTAGCTACTTAGAATACAAATTCTTCCAGCCTGTGACCACTGCAATATATTGTGGAATACTTAGCACATTTTCAGCTTGGGATTTCTTAGTCTGACTCAATAGTACTATTGCTAGTACAGAGTTTCACATAAATGGGGGCCCAAGATTGAATGATACCTCTAAGTGCTGCTGTACCACAAATAAATAATTATATAATATACATAAATCTTGCATTTTTAATGTCAAAGTCCCATGAGACAGAAAAGAGATTTTAAACGAGACAAGAACTTTCTAATTATACTGCATGTTGATGATCTTGGAATAGGTACAAAAACCATTAAAGACTTCTACTCTTTTTTTTTTTGCCTCTTAAATAGGAAAAATCTTTTCATCAAACATAGATTGAAGCCAGTGATAATGTAACTCTGGCTTACTAAATAATAACAGTGCAAGGCTTTCTAAATAGCCTACTTCAAATAATGACTTATTATCCTAAATTCAAAAGCAAACAACTGGGGAGAAGGAAATCGCTAAACGAAGAGCAACATTAAATTCCAGAGGGTGAATGTGTGCCACTAAAGGTGTGGTCTTAATGGAATTTGACCTATATCCATAATTTTGCTGTCACTCAGCGCCAAGTCTCAGAGCACAAAGACCACAGAGGAGCAGGGTGTGAAGAAAGCAGGGAGGTGCTCGGAGCAGACTCCTGCAGGGAGCGCAGGGATGACCCTGCTGCCGGGAGCCGGGGCGCTGGAGAGGCGGCTGTGCCTGCCCTTGGGAAGAGGTGAAGGTGCTGGATGGTGGCTCCACCGCCCAGCGTGGCCCAGCCTCTCCACGCTGGGGCAATCAGATCCTCCAACATCCCTGCAGCAGCAACCCTGCAGGCTCAGCCACCTATCCCAAACCTCTTCGTTTCTATAGGAGTTCAGGGCACAGAAACAAAGAGGTGGTGGCTACCTACACGAGGTCCGGAGCCCTTGGGGGAGAAAACAAGATTATGTTAGTGAGCTGCTCTTATCCCAGCTGAACTCTTGGATGAACTTCCAAAAATATCCTTGAATTGGCATTCTGCGTACAGCTGTGTTTATGAAAGGCAATATCATGTATGTAAATAAATTCAGATGCTGCTTGAGTTATTTTAAAACAATCAGTAGAACACTAATCATTTTATAGGCACAATCTTATCCCAAGAAAGTGACAACTTGGTGTATATACATGAACTAGAAGTTAAAGTTACTGTTACATCTCCACACACATTAAACTAGATGTAGATTTGTCTTAGAGCCACATGAAAAGCTACTTTTGTTTTCTGTGCACTTTGCTTGCTGATATAAGCTTTAAATACAGGAACCTAAAAATCCCTTAGCCAGAGCTCGTTATGTGCAGCATTAAATGTACCTTGGCAGATGTGGAATCTTCGGTATGAGGACCAAAGACTCCTCCCATGCCATCAGCTAAGGGGGAAGAAGATGAGCACCAGTAGTACCCCAGGCCCCAGCAGCACCCTGGGGAGCCCAGGGCATGTCCAC
This sequence comes from Picathartes gymnocephalus, assembly GCA_013390045.1. NCBI lineage: Eukaryota > Metazoa > Chordata > Aves > Passeriformes > Picathartidae > Picathartes > Picathartes gymnocephalus. The sequence continues at coordinate 233,818 of WEKY01022936.1, read as the reverse complement.
AGGACGCCCGAGCCCTGCTCTCCTGGGCAGGGTGGGTACGTGGAGCCCAGACAAGAACCAGCCCTGCTGCTGGGCCCTGGCCAGCAGGCACGTGTATCACACAGCTCCCTGTCTTTAAATCCATTAATTATCTCCCAGTGTAAACAGCGGCAGAGCACTGTGGTCGCCTGCTCACGGCGAGATAATACAGTTTAACCACTGTCTGCTCCAAATCCATCGCCGAGCAGGCACGAGGAAGTTTGCAGGAATACCTGAGTGAGACAGGGAGACAACAAACACATTTCCTGGATTTGGATCCTATCGGCCCAGAGCAGCTGCAGATGATCTTTCACTTATGCTGGACTAAGTTAACCATGGATATCCCCTGGGCTGAGCCAATGGTGATGCTCCCTCTGCCTTCAGGGGAGCAAGGACATCACCTTAAGAGAGCCTGACCTTTGCACTTGTTTTCCTAACACGGGCCACAAAACCAAAACTGTTATCTTGTTCCTGGCAGCCCCACAGTAATCCCATGGCATCCTCTCCTTAACAGCTGAGAAAGCAATAGCCCTGAACAGTCTGAACTACCTGTACAGGGTAGTCAAAATATACAAAAGAATACCCAGCTACTTCTTTATAACATAATATATAACACCAGAGTTCTGTAGTTCAGGTGGCTGTTTTATTTAAACATTGCATACTATTCCCATTTATTCCTTTATGACTGGAGAGCAATCTGGGACTGAGAGGGCATAGTCTGCCATAGTTTGTTATGTACTATGATATCATCTTTTTGCCAGTGTTAGCCTCCAGAGACCACATGTCCAGAAATATGAATGCTGCCATTAATGTTAGCTCTGGTTTCATCTACATTTTCCTTATGGAGTCTGCACAGCAAGGTGAACGGGTTGCACCATGAGAGCTAGAGAGAATATCGCCCATGTAACAAGGGTACATCAGTGGGAGATGGAAAAAGAGCTGAAACTTGTGTGGTGAAAAACTCAAATCTATCTTCAATTTCATGTGTCAGCAGCGCAGCATCTCTTCAGAAACAAAACAAAAGCTGGTGGCTAACCAGTGTCACTACCATTAACCTCATCCTCATCTCCAGGGTCCAAAGTAAGAACTTAAAATAAGGCTTTTTATAGCACAAAGTTCCCCTGTAGAAGACTACAAAACCACAGGATTACAAAACATCGATGGTTATTGCAAACTTCCCTCACAAATGCTAATGAATTGTTTTCTTTTTTCACTCCAATCCTGTTGTTTCAAATGAAAACACATCACTGCTTTGTTGCTGAGCACTTTCTCCCACAGTGCCCTGCATAAAGACTTGCTTGTGTGCACTCTGGAATGTGCTTATTCCAAGATGTTTAATTGTCATTTCTTCCACCTTACATCAGAAGCCTGTCACACGCATTAATTAGGTCCATAAAAATATGCTTGAAAACCCTACCATTTAAATATGAAAGAGAGAGAGAGATGAGCATTGCAATTTCCAAGAATGACTAATGTCTTGCTGGAGTTAATTCTCTGGATTGATGGCCTGATTGCCAACATGGCCAAGGTGAGGCATACAGTGAGATCTCTGGCTGCTCACCAGTCAGCACCACCTTACTAACACTGAAATGAAAACTTTTAATTGATATTTCCAAATATGAGCTTGATTTAAATGAAAAGTTTACTCAGGGAACAAACAACAAGCTGACATTTATTGAACACACACAGAGAGGAAGGAGAAACCAGGTCCAGCCAAGGAATCAGCGACCAAGAGCCATTCTGTGAAATTGCAGGGGCACAGCAAGCACTGACAGATCAGCAGCTCAGGTGCTGAATCCTCCTGTCTCCAGCAGCATCAGCCCCAGATGCCTCAGACTAACATGCAAGCAACGTGCACAGTGGATTGATTTTAACTCCCTAAAGCAGCCATAAATTTAAATAAGACCCTTTCCTGGCCAGAAACCATAGGCTGGGTTGCCCTTTCACAATAATATAAATGAGGAGTAACTTCATTTATAGCGGTGGCATTGCAGCAAGGATTTATTCTGAGTGGGGAGGCACAGCAGGAAAGATGCACTGGGCTTAGAACAGTCCAACTCAGGAAACAAATGTTTTAAAACAGCTTTTTTCCTGCAGTAGCACTGACATTTCTGTGAAAATGAACAGTACTTTGTCTTGCCCCAGAGAGGAGAGTTGGTGGTCAGGGCTTCCTAAGTGCATTTATCCCCTTCACACTCACAGCCCACTGATATTCAGCAATATTTTCTGTTTCCAATCCCAAGGAAAAGAAGAAAATTACATTGCAACCTCTAATCTTTGGGGTATTAATATACATTTAACAGTATTGGAATATTAAGACACATTTACAGAACAAGAAGCACTCATTTGGAGACTGAGAAGTAAACTGTGAGCACCATCCTTTGATATCACTGAGGCAACAGTATAACTTGCAGAACTGAAGATAAAAATCAAATTAAATTTGAATTTAAAACTTTTCCATTTTCATGTGTTGACAAAGTCTTTCAGACCTGAGGGAAGTCAACTGCTTGACTTATATAGGCCTGAAAAATGAGACTTAGTATTCAAATAATAACTTAACTTTCACTTCCACAGGAAGAAAATTCTCCTGTTTGTTCAGAGTGACCAGAGAGCTATGCAAAATACACCTGGGGAAAATATACAAACAACAAACAGCTTTCTCAAAAACTGAACAAGGTTTATACAAGTACAACAACTAGTATTGTACAATTTTTATTATTTTAATATTGTACTATTTGTAGTAGTACAATCAACAGCATTCGTTTTCACATAATTTTGATATCTTAATTTAAAACAAATGCAAGTCTTTCTAATGTACATGCAGAAATATATTCAAACTATCTCAAATAAGACATCTTTCAGCAGGTATTTTGATGATCTGCATCTTTTAGATTTATAGCAACATTTATGGAAGAAGGTCAGAGCAGTCTAACACAAAAAGAACCTGAAACCAACAACAACCCAGATAAATAGAAAGCATTAAAATAATCTATAAAATATGGTTTTACAGTAGCCAGACACAGAGAAGTTAAATATATAGTTCAAAATATATGCACACAATCTAGCTCTGTCTTCTCTCTCTGTTCACTGCTCTGATATAGGTAGTTTTTAAATTCTCACCAAGTTATCATCCAACTAAATGCACAGACTGCTGAACCTGACATCAGCACATACTTTGGGGTTTTATTTCAATAACCAAAAATTTTAATACTCAGATCAGTCAAAGTGAGTTCAGCCAGGCAATTAATGTATAATTAGATTTAGGTAATAATGTATTTAGTAGAAGTCAAAGGTAATTGCTACAGAGAAGTACTCCCACTCTAACCTATCTGGAACCAGAAGCGGCCCAAATCCAGAAACAAGCATCCAGAACTCTCTTGCTGAGAAAAATTCAAGGTATGGATCTGAATCTTGGTGGTGACCTCTCCCCCTCTGCAGTCTTGCTCCACCCAAGCAGCTGAGGTTCCAGCAGCCACCCAATAGAACGGGGCTGTTTGCACAAGAGGTTTGGCAGGTCCAGAATGGAAGTCCAAGAGACTGCGGAGTTTCTAGAAGGTGTACTCATACCTTAGAGCTTTATGTCACATGACACCTAAAGGTGCTGGAGGGATTGCCTATACTTAATTGGAGTCTGTAGCTGTCTGCCAAATAACCACCTGTTTTGTTTGTTTGTTTTAAAGAAGACAGCTTGAAGAGGTCAATATAAATAGGATGGAAGAAGCAAAGATGATCTTACAAAGAGTTTAAGTATTCATGTATCCCTTCATAGTCATCCGAACTTTTAGCAATGTCAAAAAAGCCTCCTCGGATAAAGGAGGACCTCTCTGATCATCCCCATCTAGAGGATGTTGCTGTTTAGGGTCCATTCCTGAAAGAATCCATCAGTGTCAAATCAGCTGTCACTCCTGCTAAGCCAGGAGTCTCACAAGCAGTGTCTGACCCCAGTGCAGCAGCAGGGCCCACACTTGCAGGGGCAGCCTCTGGGCACACACTCAGAGCTGATTTGGCCCAGCAATGATGACCACCAGGTACCAGCCCCGTGCACCACAACAACATTGGACCAAGTCTGAACTAAAGCCAAAATCCAGGGAACTTGCTCAAACATCCATGGCCACTGCAGTGACCAGAAGACAGGCTGAATCTGGTATTGAAGAGGAGCAAGAGGTATATGTTTTATTATAAAGCAGTTGCAAAATAAATACTCTTTCCATAGTGGTCCATAACAGCCTGAGTTTACAGTACTTTGGCCAATAAGGCCCTCTCAATTTAACTAAGAATTAGACATTAGAGAAGAGTAATAATAGCTGGTAAGGAAATATTATCAACTTCATTTCATTTTCAGATGGTTATTTCCTATACTGCTATCAGATTGTATTCCGCTTGTGGAGTACATATTATACATATTTTTATTGAAACCATTGCAAAATTACCCACAGGCAGAGAGAATAAATTAACAGGCTACTTAACTGAGTTCTTTTCAAGATTCTTAGCATCCACTACAGCTGAGTGAAATAGGGAGGAACATAAAGTTTGCCACTTTATAAGCCGTGAGGCCATTTATTCTCTCAGCTGGCTCAGTGCAGTAGCTAATTCTTGGCCATTTAAGATGAATAAACATCAATGCATTAGCTTGGTTACACAACCACTGCACCCCAAACCAATGGCAGTTGCAAGAAAAGGAAGCATTAGTCCTCCTTTACTGCTTCAGAAGTCACAAACCTGAAATCTAAAGGCCAAATCCTTGATCTCAGTGGACATTAGAGACCTAAAAACTTCTGAGGATCCAGGCTTTTGTTCTTACCTTTTAATTTATAGGCACATTGGGGGGAAAAGAGTAATTCCTTTACCTGACCCTTCCAAAGTCCCAAAGAAACACAAACACCTTTGTTTCAATTGTACTTTTCCAGAATCATTTTGAAAGATCCATTTCCCAGCCACAGTCAGACTGCCAGGCATTTTAGAACACAAAATCTTTCCCAGTTTGATTTTTACTTTAACATCAGTTAATTTCTATTTGTTCTTCCTCCCCAATTTCACTAATACCCTTTTTGTATACGTATATTTGTCCATTACAATCTACAGAACAATCACCCTAATTGATCTGGTGTTAACCTCTAACAGCTTAAGATCCAGGCTGTTTTTATCTATTGCTCGGTCCCAGTTGCAGCATTAATTCCCTATAGTGCTCGCATCTGTCACCATCGCCTCCCGGCCCTTTTACAGGAGGCACCTCTCTAAATAAATGCCACTGTAAACCATCCTCACACCAGAGGAGTGGAGGCTGCTGGAAAGCCCCCACTGTAACAGTTTGTTTGTGCCTTGTGTTGTATATAATGATAAATTTCATACAGGTGTCACATTTTTTAGCGGGAGGTGAGGATTGATGGGGAGCAGCAGAATGATCCATCATCAGAGGCAGGTGGCACAGTATTGGAATTTCAGAGATCTGTTCCCAATCACATCCACTGCTGGATGACTCAGTAACGACCCTATTTGCGATGCGTTACTGAAAATCAATGTGCCGCATTCAAGGTCAATGTACTGTTAGAAAACTCCTTAAGCACTGATGGATGGATTGTGTTCATTCAGAATAAATGTGAGAAGAAAGTGACAGCTGAGCATCCCAAGAGTTGTGCCAACTTTAAGAGAACAGCTTCCTCCCGGAGAGAGAAACATGATTCCCTCGGGGATTACATCATTCCTTATTTCCTTTGTTCCCTCCCTTCTGAGCATTTAGGTAATTGTTTAATGTGTCTATCTTCGTGCAATTAGGAGACTTCAAAGTTTGAAGACAAATACTGATGAACAACAATCTTTATGGACTTCCCTCTATGAATAATATTCATCCTTATGAAAGACTATCAAAGTTTGTAAGGATTAAGTAGACAAGAAGGGAAAACATTAGAAGAAGAAACTAAACCCACACACAGGTATAGGAAAAAGCCTCTCTGCAAGGAGCTCTACAGATAAAATCCCAAGTCAAAACATGGTCTTGATTTTTCTGTTATTATAGTACTGAACAAGATACTTAGTGTCTTTACATATCTTTACATATTTTTCAACTCTCTAAGTGGTTTTGCATAACTTTAAATGTTTTAAATTAGCTGGAAACTTGCCATGCATGGTAAAACAGATTTTCATTTATAAAAGATCCTTGCTTATAAATAAAGCTATCTCACTTTTTCTTTTAGCAATTGGGTGGGATATCTTATTCAACTAGTTTGCTAAATATGAATTAATGGCACTTCAGAGACTCCTTCCAGAGGGATTCAGAAATTATACTACTTTTCTTCCCTGAGAAATAATGACATTGTCTTTTAGTTGATGGGGAGAAAAAAGTAATCATCAGCTTCCAAAAGGAAAACAGGATTGATAGCTCAAACAGGAAGGGGGAAAAGTGTAATTTACCATGTGGTTCACCAGCAGCTAAATCTGTTCACTTGACACAATAAATGATGTCAGGCTTCCTCACCCACTGTGTCAACAAAATGGGTGTTGTCAAAAACATTAAGACATCTTATTGACAAACTCTCAAGCCATTATACTCTTTGAAGTGGTTTTGTCTTCTGCCTAAAATTATTGCACCGACAGAATCGATTCATCTGATACATTGATAGTGCAGCAACAAGCTCCGGGGAGGATTCTGAGCACAGCCAAGGCAATCATCCAGATAAAGTTATTTGTACTATTTTGGTAAGATGCTGAGAGGTGGTGGGTTATCAGGGACCAGCAGTTTGTTTCCAATATTCAAATAACTCTGCTTCCACAAGGAAACGGCTTTTTGTTAACATAAAGTAGCTATACAGAGCCCTTTAAAAAAAAAAAGGGTTGTTTTGCATCAGGAGCTATCAACTAGGGGTTAATTGCAAATACATCATCCTAAACAGGTTGCAGAACACTATTTCAGCCAGAATATATTGCTTATTCAAATACTTTAGGGAATACAAAGCTTCCAAGCCTCCTTTTCTTACTCAAATCGCTGTACTGACTCCCTCAGACCAATGATACAAGGAAAATCTGAGTGGTTTTGACGAAATAGTTCTGTCAAAGAAAATTTGTTCAAAAATAACATGAGATAACTTAATCACTGCAAATTAAGAAGCCTGCAAGAATTAAGTCTTGTCCAAGAGGTCAAAGGGTGAGCATGTACAGCAGAGCTCCTTGCCCAGTCCAAGCTGCTGAGACAGAATAAGGGGTGGTCAGGCAGGGCTGCCTGCACCACTGCTGCCCATCAGTAGCTCCTACAGGTCCTTTGGACCCTTAAGTTTAACCCATCACAGACCTAATCCTTTACACCAACATCAATCAGCAGTAATTCCATGAAAGCCAACACCATAACAGCAACCTAAAATCAAATTGGGAGAAAAATCATGTTTGTATGGGATTGAGTGTGTAGTCATCCCAGGGTGGGGGGAAAAGAAAAAGACTGATTTATTTTTTTTTCTCTCTTCTCTCTGTTGTTCTGTGCACAAAGTCTCCACAACTACAGGGCCCATACAGCAAATTCCAGCACTGTTGTCCCCTCCTGTCTTTGAGGGGAAGGTGTGGTAGGTACAAGCCAGAGGATGTCCCATCCCTGCATCCTCTGTGACCGTTTCTCCTGCTGTTCTCCTCCTTGTTGGGTTTGGCAGCTCCCAAACCCACAAGCCAGCAACAGGGACTAACAACCAGGTCTCTTGATCCCACCACAGCTTCTCACACAGGCTAAAATCCTGCGCCATTGAGCATTTGGCTGCTGTGCCTAATGCAAAGTACAGAGCTGAAGATAGAAGCAAGCTGAGAGTGCCAGTTCTGTCCACTGTGGATTTGTGATTAAGTTTTGCCATTAAAATACAGTATATAAAAGGCTAATTCAAGCCAAAATTATAGAGTGGGATAATATATGGAATTACCGTGCCAACAACCCACAATAAAAATACACAGTACAAATAAGTGAAAGAATCTGATGTCAAAAATATGGGTAATGAAAGTAAATTGTATAAACGTAATTAATAAAGGCTTGGAATGGAAATTTCCAGTGTGTACTTGCTGAGCTTAGATCCACTGAATATCCACAGACTCTTCTAAATTTAAGCTGAAATAGTAATGACCAGCTTCTTATGTTTTGTTTAAATTGTATCTTTTATATCAGAAGGCATCTTGGAGTCTCCACTAAATTGTTTTAATTAAACTAGCCATTATGTTTTATTAGTTCCAACGTTACCACATTCAGACGAGAAATAAAGATGCACATAAACCCCAGACTTTGACATGAAGGAATCCATTCCTGCACGAGCATTCACAGCTGCTATCTCCTGCTGCCCCAGCTCTGCAGATAACAGCTACTGTTTTGCTGGACTTGTCATGCAGCCTGGAAGGCTGACAGGGTTTCTCTGTGATCCATTTGCAGCCTATGCACAGCCTTTGCTAAGTATTTGTTTTGCTTTGCTCCAAACCCTGAGCTTGGGTGGCCTGGGTGAAGGATTTTCAGATTCTGCTCCGAACAGGAAAAAGAGTTCTTTTGCATGAAGGATTTTTGTTTTAAAAGTACCACTGAAAATTCCGAGAGAAGGTGGTCAGGCAATACCAACCTTTCCACAGCTTCTGACCTCCAGGCTTAGTGCTGCACTTCCATAAAAATACCAAAGGATATAAATTGGCATCTCCATCTAACTCTCCATGTGGCATGGATGAACTACCTGGAAAATATGCACAATGTAGTGCAATATCTACATTTTACAGTGCAGAAGCAACCAAGGTGTTGAAACCCTAGCGAGAGCTCAGGTTTTTTCTCCCTCTAGTTCTGTTTTATCCATTTAATGAAAGGAATGCCTTCATACTATTTCTCATAAGATGGAAGGCCGTGAGCCACTGAGATTGAAGAAAGGGTATTTTTTCCATAGTGAGAGTCCCAGCCTAATGTGGGGGTTGCAGTTTTTTTGGGATCTCAGAATGAAGGGTTGCTACGAGTGAAATCCTCACAGCCTACTCCTGTTGGGTAGACTGGGCAGGTTTACACAACTTTAATGCCAAGGACACTGTCCTGCAGACTTATATCTTGGTTTCTGATGAACTTTTAAACAGATTGCAATCACACAAAAATCTATTGAAACATAATTTCCATCTCTAATCACAGTGCAAGTAATTAGTAAAGTCTCCTCAAGAATCTGATGAAACCACATGGCTAATTAGTCACATATACCACTCACACTGGCCACAGCCCAGTTGAAACCAGCTTCTGGAACATCTTTCCCAGCCCTGTTTCAGGCTGAGCTGGGAAGTTCTGCCACTATCTTGGTGCACATCTCTGTTGTGCTTTGGGGCTCCCTACAAGCTGGCCCACCAGATGAAGGAAACAAATGAGAAACAATGAGAAACTACTGGGAGTGATGCAAACCTCCAAATCCTTCCTTGTGTAAGTCTCTGCCTGCAACAGATGCCTTTCAAACAGGCACACAGGGAGAAACAAATAAATTCCTTGCAATTTTCATAATAAACAAAACCAGAGTGAATCACTCCAGAATAACAACTTCAGTAATATGACCTCTCTTCCTCTTTCAAAGAAAGCAAAATTATTTTGTACAAATTATAGACTGTTTCTGCTGGGAAATGAGAACCAGTATTCCAGCTGATGAAAAATATTAGGCAAGAGATTTAAAAAGCTGCCACCCCATCTCTACACAGGAAAGACACACACACCTTTTGGTTCTGAATTAGGAGTACTTCCAGGCATCTCTGTAAAGTTGTTTAAATGGATTCCTACATCAGCCTCACCACATTTCTAAGTCAGTTACGAGGCATTCAGCAGGAAAACCAGCAGTATGAGGCCAGGGTTGTAGTTTGGCTCCCCTCTCCCAGTGTGAAGCAGCACAGGTCTAACTCCAGGGGCACAGCAGTGGTCCTTGGCAGCTGCACAAGCTAGAAGACTGCTCATCAGGCAGAGGGGAAACACATAAATCCTCACTGGCTGCTTCAATGCACAGTCAGATATTTGACTGTCTTTGCAAAGTCAGACAAAATTTGCCTGACTTTGCATCGATATGGACAGGGCCACGCAGACCTTTCCATTTCCTCCAGCAGACGCCACAGTCTGGCCTAAATTCATCCCCTGTGTTTCCAGAAGGAGAACATTCTCTCCTTTTTCTTTCTCGTCCACACAGATCGCCGTGTCAGTAAAACTGTGTGGATCATCATATTATCACAAACACCTTGTGTTCATCCTGCTCATCTCCTTCCTGTTTACTTAGTGACTATTAAAGCAATTAGAAATATTAAGTTCCTTCCAAGCAAGCCCTACAGAAAATTCTCTGCACTCTTTGTACAGATGATACCGATGGAAAATGTTCCAGTGATGTCAGTGAGTGTATTATCAGCCTCTCTACAGCACAGCTTTTTGGGTAACGTCAGTATGCTAAATTAAATAATGATTAAAGTAAGTAACTCAAAAGTGGTTTGGATGTGCTTCCAAATGAAAGTCTTAACAGAAGGGATTCAAAAGGAATAAGAGATACATATGTTTTGATAATCTGAAGTGAGCCAGCTTACCAAAAAGCCACTTAATTACACCAAAACTGAAACATCTGGTTTAGATTATCTGTTAAAAAATGGTATGGTGAAAAGTAAACCACTCAGAGAGGAAGTATTAACATTATTTCTGACTTAGAGACTGTCAGGACAGAAAAGCAGTACCTTTTTTTTTATTATTGTTTTTGTGTCTTCAGATGGTATACAAAGAGGAAACTCAGCAAAGCGAGGGGAGCTCTTGCCCTCACTGGGAACCAGGCAGAGGGAGGAGCTGGCCCTGGCCTGTTCCCAGCACGATGAGGATGACTCTCACAGAGGGACTGCCATGCTGGGCGGTGCCAGAGGTGCCAGGCTGATCCTTGTCCCTTGTGGATTCTCTGGAATCCACGTGGCTTTCTGACGAACGTGTCCTGCCATGTTCAGGGTATTTTCACATGGAAAAAGTACCAAAAAACCCCAACCTGGCAACATTCTCCATTTTGAATTAAGAACATTCCAAACATTTTTGTTGTCTGCTATTATTTATTTCCAATACATTTTTTTTTCCCCCCAAGTTGTAGCCAAGGAAAGGCAAACCTTGCAAAAGTGATGCCAGCAATTTCCCTGCACATGCAGTAGGTACTCTCCAACCTGGAGATATCCAAATCTCTCCCTGGTACAGTAGCCTGGTATTTCTTAACAGTATCTGTAGCTGAAAAGTCACATTATAGCACTTTAGAACATTTAGAGCCTAAGGAAAACCTTTTATGTGAGCATTTTAAAGCTCAAAGCTCTAATCTAGGACTTGGTATATTTATCCAAGTCCTTAATTATTAATGTTACTCTATTGATTTGATACCTGAAACTCTAACAACAAAACCTGTGCAAACTAATTATGCCTGGCTTCCGAATTTACAGGGCTTCTTTGCTCCTCTTCTAAGTCTTCTTTTACTTAATCGATAAGGTCTGATTCATAAAACAGTGCAGAGATGCCAGAATTGAGAAATAAAAGGCATATTAATTATAATATCAACTCTGCAGCATCTAGGCATGTTGCTGAAGCCCTTATTCACCTGAGGGATCCCAACGATATCCAAGTTCATCCTAGCTTATTATCCTAATGCAGGCAGCACAATCCATCGTAACAGTATTTTAATTAATTCAGATAAAGAATTATTTTTTTTAAATCTTTGGTTTCTCCATGCAAGGCTTTTTAACACCAGTTTCTCGAGGCAGTGCAGCTTTGCCAGCTTTCTGCAGGAAGAGTAAATTCACAAACCTCTCATCCCCTCAGGCTCTTTTGTTCCTCCTGGCCATCCTTCTGCAGCACCAGCACCCCCAGTGCTGGGCTCTGCTGGTTTGCACAGTTAAGAGAGGCCCAGATTCCCCTCATCTGCATTCAAAAACACTGAATCAATTCCCTAATACAGCTGATTTAGAGCCAGATTCTGATGCCCTGCTTCATTTCTGAGTAGCATCCTTAACACAGGTAAGATTATTTCTGGAGCAGCGTTCATGCAAAGGCTGGCAGGATCACCGTAAGTAATTTAAAGTAAGTTTTTAAAATACATCACCAAATTAGCAGTAAACGGTTTTGAAAGCACATAATACACAATGTTTGCTGCACTTATTCCTGCTCAGTTAGTTATTTTTTCTTCATCTCATTCAGGTATGCAACAATACGTAGGGGGAAAGATATTTAATTGTCAGTGATATATTTGGTGTTCTACAACAGTCAAGACTATTAGTCCTTGACTACAGATCCCCAAACCACATCAGGTCTGTATTTCAGAACCTTGTATCTGTAACACAAAACTGGCAAAATGAAAAATTTGGTCATGACATATTTTTAATCTCCATATTTGAACATCTATTTCACTTTTAATATTGTCATAGCCACTGAGTATATAGACTTCAGAATTATTTTCTTCGAGTCCTCTGATCTATGCAGTTCTTAAACAAATATATTATAGTCATCTCAAATCCTCTTGCTTTCTAAATGTCATATCTGGTAGAAAAAGTATTTTTTTTTTAAAGGTTAATCAGAAAAGGAACACACAGCTCTTTTTTTTTTGAGTTAACCAGAAGCAGACCAGCTTAAATTGAGTTCAGTGAGACCACTCCAGATTTACACCAAAACCAGTGGTGATCAGAGTTTGGTCTGAATGTCTCCATTATGACCAATCTCCATTAGTTCCATTGAAGAGAAATATACATCACAGAGGGAGGTAATTTACAATTTTTATAACCATTTTAATTTGTAGTACGCAACTAACCACATGGCCATTCTTTCAAAAAATCAAGATAAATCATGAGAAACTCAAAGACATGTTTAATGTTTGATGACAAATGGATACTAACAAACACTTACTGCAATAAATTCCTGTTAAAAACAGAGATTATGGGAAAATGCTTAACAAAGATGATTAGGAGCACTTATTTTAAAATTCTTTTCCATTGTTCTCTTAAGTGCATGGACCACCAAGTTTCATTTAATCCTTTCTAATTCTGGGCAAAATAATTATGGCAAATAGTGGTGAATGAATCACATGCCTGTACAGGAGTATCACAGCCATGGTGGCACTTGGATGAATGCTGTGTCAGAGGATTAATGTGGTATAATACCGCATTTGCTTTTGCAGCCTGTTATTTTAATCTTGTGAGCTGCCTTTCATCAAGGTGGGGAAATACAGTAAGGTTACTGTTGATCTCGGGCAGCCAGAGAGGAGGCCGTGTGACATCCAAGTCCTTCAGTCCTATAGGGGACTCTTGGCAGCTTCTAAAAGTCTTGTTTTGTGCATTAATGGAAGGAGAGAGAGAATTTGCCTGTGCTAGGAGAAAGTTGGCAGGTGAAGGAACAGCACAAGAGATGCCATTGTGCCAACAAGTTACTTAGTTCTGAGTATTAGGCAACGTGCACCCAAGAATTCATGGGATCCTAAAACTGCAGAAACAGCAAATCACTGACCTGTCACTCCCTGCAGATGGGGGAGCAGAGACCTGGCAGTGGCACAAAACGAGATGGACTGCAGTAGCCAAGGAGCCTACAGGAGAAAGTGGGGTATGATCTTGTCTAAAGAGGAGCAGAACACCCTTTTCACTCTTTCCTTGGTACGCTTCCTCCACTATCGGGGCTGAGGGCTTTGCCTTGCACTGATTAATGTATCCCTGAGAGAGGCCACTCCTCAGCTCTGTCATGGACCAGTCTGATCCTAATCAGTAGAGACTTCTCTCTTGCTGAATGACAGGAGTGTTTGGAAGTGCTGGAATTGTCCATTTAGTCACTGTGCCTGTCAGATTCCCACCTAGGAATGTGTGCTCTACACTCAACCTCTGCAGAAAGAAAAGCAGCATGGGGGTGTGAAAACTGTTCAGAAGCAAACACTGCTTCCCCGAGCCACTGCCCAAGACATAAAAGGAATTCAGAATGCACTGCAGATCAGAAAAATGCCATTAAATTCTACCCATTATATATTCTAAAACAAGATGGCAGAGTGCCAAAATACCTAAACAAAGCAGGTTGTTGAGGTTTTTTTTTTTTTCACATAATTTCTATCCCACTGAGAAGTAATAAGGCCTGGAGATCTTATAAAGAAACCTGTTCTTGAACAATTTATGGCCCAGATTTATAGGTCCAAGAAATGAGGATGGTTCCGATTAATTTCCCATAAGCATCTACTTTCAAGAATTCTTCTCCAAACCAAACCTGAGCCAGATTTTTTTTTCCCAGTTAGCTGCCCTTTCACACTGGCTGAGTCACGGGAAGGGGATGGAAGATGGCCACAACTGCATGTTTGGGAATCCCAAACTATGGACCAGCTATGGAAAAGTCTCCAACTGCTTTGAATCACTGGAATATTTTCTTGAGCTTTGATTGTAGAGGAAAATCTTTGAGCACACCTGAAACCTCTGTTAAACCACCCCATGGCTGGCACCCAGCACCTCACCTACTCCAACTTCTGTTGGGGGTCACCATTGTGGAGATTCCAATTCCAAGAGCTTTATCCAGCTGTGGATTTGCAAAAGCAGCTGAGGGGTTTGTTTTGGGGTTTTTTTTTTGTTTGGTGCTTACTCAATCTGAACAAGAGATTTTGGATTACATTTCATGTAAAAGTTGCAGAAAAAGTCCTTTCAACTGAGACTGCTGAAATTAAATATTGACGTTTTTGCTTTTAAATTTTGATTGGACACAAGTAATTCAGGGAAGCCAACATGAATTAATTGGTGCAATGCCGGGTTGCCAAACTGGCATTATTTTTATTATTACTAGTTCTAAAAATAGATTTGGCCACTCGGCAGGGGTCAGCTTTTCTTACAGAAGACAAACCCATCCTCAGTCTTCTAATAATCATGAGTTGTCCACCTTCTGTGCTGTCCATTACCCCTGATAAGCAGGATTAGCAACGAGAATCCAAAGGTTGCACAGTTCACTTCAGCAGGTCAAGTGAAGCTTTCAGCATCTGGTTGAAGATCTTCTGAAAAGCTCTGCAATACTTTGCAGGTGGGAACCAACAAATTCAGCCCAAAGAGGGAATGTGAAATGCAGAGTCCTGAGAATCTGGCATCAGAAAGGCAACGAAAGACTGGCAGGAGCACACCTTGACTTTGTCTTGGTTAAAGGTGAGCTAACCAGACATTTTATATGACCCTAAACCTTCCCACAGTCCATAAAATGAATGAAAATACAGAAGTTAGGAAGATATAGTAAAGCATATTGGAGGAGAAAAGTTAAATAATGTAACATTAAAAAGGAAGTGATTTATGTATTGAAGACAGATGTATACAGAGAAATACTAAAAGCAAAGTACAACTTTATACATGCAGATGGAGGGTATGAGAAAAGTCAAGGTGACAGAAATTGCTTGAGGATATTTCAATCCCCCTGGACTCTCTGAACCATTTGGGGCTGTTTCCAGGCTATTTTTTCCCAGAGGGTAAAATACAGAGATCTGAGCAACAGTTGAAGCAAATAGAAGCCACATCAGTCAAGCTGAAGTCATGCAATTTAATCCTGCATGTCCCTTACCTTGTTATATTCATTTCTGATTACACCATACTTAGAGAAAAACGTGTGTTCACTGTCAGGCTACAGAGAAAGCAAAAGCTGGGGAAATCTTAAGACATTATATAAATACAAATTTGAATACCAATTTCCACAGGAAGGGAGAAGAGTGGTAAGATTTTATTTTCCATTATTACTACATGTTGATAATGTTCTTCATAGTGTAAATATCTTTATTGACACAAATGGATTTTTTTTTTTAAATTTATGAGTCTTCTCTCTCATCCTGCAGTAAATCAAAAGTCACTTTGCTGATATCTGTATTGTTGTATCACAGCATAATTAGGATGAGAGGAAAACTACATCTGATATTTTAATCCAGAGTGGTTCTGGTTCAGTATATTCTCATTTGAATCACAGATGAAAAGAGAAAGATGGTCTATGAGAGTTCAAGACAGAAACTCTTCTCCCCATTATGCCACCAAACTTTGGCACTATAATTGGGGCAAATCATTTGGCATTACTGTATCTCAGCATCCCATGAAGCTGGCTTAATGTTTTCCTAACGCTAAAGAGTTTTGTAATGGGGAAAAAAATAAAGTTAGAGACTTTAAAAGCAACCAGGGAAACCGTTTTTCTAGTAAATGATAATGGAGTTCTAAAAACAAGTTCAGAAGAGTGAGAATTTAATGCTACTTTTAGGGGGTTTTTATTGTATTAAAAAGTGTTGGGGATAAATGCAGAACAAGGATACCCACGGGTTCAAATAAATAATCAATAGAAGGAAGATTTTAGATTTGTTTTCAATTGAATTAGTTGCCTTGGATCCATATTCTGGCAATAACATACCTACTCTGTTTTATTGTACATTTTAAAGCCATATAAGCATATCAAGGTAAAAAATTACTTCAGATTTCAAATTAAAACCTTGGTAAAATAACAAGAGATTGAACTCACTCGGGGGAAAAAAAAAGTAAAAAGAAGGGAGGTGGGGTTAATTCAGTCTCTGCAAAAGATAATAGTGAAAGGTCTGACTTTGCTTATGCCAAAGGCATTTTGCCATCTACCTCCACAGAGCCAGGACAACAGTGCTGGGTTTTGTTGAGCTTCAATCCCACAAACTGTGCAATGGAGAAGGGAATTTCTAAAGTCAGTGGGATTCCCCACAGCTCTCAGGATCAAAAATTTTGTGGGCAACTATGTATAGAACTTGTTTGAATTTTGGCCCATGAGTTTTCTCATTTCCTTTGAGAGTCTCCATAAAAACCCTCTTGTGCAACTGCGCTATCTTTTCATCTTGGGATGCCAAAATATAAGAGTTTGAACATCTGTTTGAAAAATAGAATATGCCAATATTTAAATTAGCAATGGTTTCTTTTCCCTCCAAGACTATCAACTAATTATTTGAAATAGATTTACCCAAATATTGCACTTAGTTCCATATTACACATGCATAAATGAGAACAGAATTTGGCCCAATATGTTTAAGCTAAGCACATTTTTGCAGCTATGAAAAGTAATCTGATTTCCATGGAATAGTTCATACATGGCAATTTGCCTTCCTGGGCCTCAGTTCATGTCAAGCCTTTTCACTCTGTTCATTTTATGAAGATTTAATTGAATCCTACTTAAATAGCATCAACTAGCACTTATTCATAAAGCCATTGAGCCTTTCATCACAAATTCATAGTTTTGTAATTCTTAAAAAAAAAAACCCAAATCATATATATTCAGTCATACTATCACTGGAAACACTTGAAACAAACTCTTCTGTCCACAGTCCTCTACTACAATTTTGAAACCTCATTTTGAATTCCCATTAGGAAGAATCATATTTTGACCAAAGGTGACTTTATTTTTCACCGTTTTCTTGCACAAAATATGATGGCGATGGTGAAGTTACTTCTGCATGGACAAGTAATGTTAGTCTTAGGATGAGCTGAGAGACAGAAAGATAAAATAATGGGAGGTAAGAAAGGCAAAGCTGTTTGAGCAAACCCAGAGAAGTGCTTTCCCAGTAGCAGAAAAGGATGGCACAGCCAAACCCTCCCTAATCCATCTTTGTCAAGAACTCTACCACAGCAAGAGTGCAGCAGGAAAACCCCATACAGTCCCTAAAGTGGAATAAACCAATTTCTAGAAAAGTTTTGTAGGACTGTCAGAAATTCCTGAGAAAGGTAAAATCTGACTCCCAACAGGTGCAATTTATCAATAGACAGAGATATTTGGGTAGCAAAAAAAAAAACCAAAAAACAACAAACTACCCTCTGAAGAAACAACTAAAAAATCAACTAAGAAAAAAACCACCCAAAACCAGAGGGATGAAGCCTTTTCTTAGGTAGACCTTCTGCAGCAGCCCAGCCATCCTGTTGGGAGGGAAGCAGCACTTCTTCCCCTCCAGCAGCCGGCACCATCTGCACCACCAGGTCTTTTACCCCCATTATTTTATCCCTCAGTATATTACCTTTAGCACCTCAGCATCAACACTGATGAAACTGTATTTTCTGAAAGAAAATCTGAGTACTTTGCCATTGGGTAAATTCTTCAATTTACTGCCCCCCCCCAACCCTTTTGACCCAGGTTGTTATTTGCCAGAACAAATTGGATCTTACATTATTGGTTCTCGTTCTTTACAGTCGCAGAGTTGATACCATGCTGTTCATAACACCAAAATAACTCAGACATGCCTCAGGTAATTAAGGAATTATATCCTCCCAGCCAAACAATACCATATTTCTTATTTCCATCATATAAATGATCCCACGAGGGACCAGGAAGGCTTTTTGTCTCATAAAAATAGCTTACACAGGTGCATACTTAAAGCATGATTTCTTGTTATTATTTGGCATGGTAAGGACATGGTGGATTTAACTTCTTTGCAGTGATGAAAACCATGTGGATTGTGGCAATGCCCACCAATATAGATCTCTGGTAGTGCAGACAGAGCAGGAAAATTGACTTTATTCATCCAGAATTGGATGGAGATTATTTTCATTGCCTATAATCTTCAGTTCAATTGATTCTGGATTATATCTCCAGAAATGTGGGAAGAGTCCTTTTAGTTTGAAAGGAAAATCATGATTGAGGTGAGGAGGTACCCATTCCATATCTACCTCATTGCCCTACCAAAATGCAGTGGGAAATAAAAATCATTTCCCTTTTTGTTTTCTTATTCATTTCCACATAAAAGCAGAGAAAATATAAACAACTAGAAATTCTCAAAGCAATACAGAGGAAGAGAGAGGTAAAAGTGAAACCTTAAGAAAGTGAAAATTTAGGTCCATGATGAAAAAGACAAAAGAGAGTTCGCAGATAATGCTGTATTGGAGGTCCCCACCTAAAGGCTGACTCCAGTCCCTTTGGAATTGCAGACATTTGGACAGCCCAGCCTGCCCTACACTTTCCCTGCCTATGTCACTCAAGTGTTGCACTAACCCTCTTTCCAGCCCCCTCACCCTCAGCTCTCTGCTGACCCTCTGGTTCTGTGTGTACTTGCAAGACTTTGCTATTATTTTAACCTCTTGGGAAATCCTCCCTTTTGTTCTCCACTTTTACTTTGCTTATCTTTTTTTTTTTTTTTTGCACCCTCTTATCTGCATTGTTTCACACCTTTTCATTTAAAGAGGTTTTGTTCATCACTATTACTATCCTCTAGAAGTTTAATGCAGAGTTTCTGAGCCTGTGTTAAGTAGGTAACTCCTCTGGTACTACCTGTCTGCTCATAAGTGCGGTAACATTTCCAGGAAAGATGAACATTCAGGTCTTGTTCTCTCCTATTAGTCAAACCTCACTTCCAAAGGTACTGAGCAACTCCTTCCAGCATTCAAAGGTACAGGCTTTGGGCTCCTCCCTATGAGCTTGTTCCCCCAAATACTCAGTCTTAACTCGTGGAAAGTTTTTTGACTGATCCAACCCCAAAGAACACATATCGGAGACTGTTCAAAATTAAAACACAGAGCAGAGGAAGGATTTTCCCATCTCCTCACAAAGGATTGGACTCTCTTTGCCCCATGCTTTATTCACTGTCAATAAACACATTTTACAACAAGGGTTTTCATTCACTGGAAGGTCCCCTCAGCTTCCTCCTGAAGCCAGGTGTTTCCTGGCAATACCTATTGTCCCACTCCTCATTCCCTCACACCAACTGGAGGGCTCTCGCTTGCTTCTTTTGTTCAGAACATAATCTGCCTCCATGCACGCTTTTCTCACACTGGGAAAGTATCTCCCATCTGGCCAGAATCAACCTTCCTTTCCTTTCTCACCAGCCCTGCCAGACAACAACGGGCTCATCCTCCCACAACCAGAGCCTACGGCTGCGTTCTCCCAGCAGAGCAGGACCGGTGCCAGCTCAACATCATGAGCAGCAGCACGCTGTGAGACAAACAGGGACATTATTCCAAGTTTCAGCTTCCTCTTCCCTTTCATGGTACAGTATCTGCTTAGTTCATCAAGGCAGAGAGCAAAGTGCAGTCCAGAAACGTGTGCCAATATCCTTCCAGTGCACATTAAACCGAGTCCCTCAGCTATCTGCACTAAATAAATCCCATGCACTGCACAGAGCATTAACCACTTCACTGAACCAGGGTGGACAGGGCAGTGCGTGCTCTGCTTTGTGGAGCTGCTCCTCAGCTGCAGAAGTCTTCCAACAGGCAACAAAATGCCTCTACAGCAGCGAGGTGCTTGCCTGGTGCTGTGGGAGACAGCCCTGTGCAGGTCAGGGTCAACCCCAGCTGGGCAAGGGGGCTGCCAGGGCCAGCAGAGAAGGCACTGCATGTCCCAGAGGAATCTCGGGGCATTTCCTGCAGTGGCTGGAGGTGGGGCACTGCCGTGGGCACCAGCAGCCCCTTATCCCCCTCCTTTCCCAGCACGGGACCAGGCAGAGGCTGGTGGCTGCACTGAGGCCAAACACCTCTGTGTCCACATAAAAAAGCCTCTCAGAGGCTGCTGTGGTTCACATCGTGGATCAGGGGTTCCCTGTAATGAACATCATTGCTGAACAGCCCATGGGCACCAAGCACTTGATCCAGCACACAGGGGAATGTCAGCCCTGGGTTTTTTCACACAAAACCAAATGGGGTCTTAAGTCACCCATAATTGCACCTGATGATGTAAAACTGTCAGAAAAAGAATTAAAGTTAAATGCTAGACCTTGGTTATGTCTTTATCATTCTGGTGCCTTTCTCAACTCCCTTTTTCCCCTTTTTATAGTTTTTCTTTGGGGAAGATGAGGCTGCTTTGTTTTGTTCTCATTTGTTTTTTTGTTCCTGCCAATTGTGTGAAATGGAACATATTTGGGAGGAATGAATTAAATTTTACAAAAGCTCTTCTAATAATATATATTTTAAAAAATAAGCAAAGAATAACAAGCATTTGCCCAGTAGATGAACTGTAAATGTTATCAGGCAAAGTAAACATTCCAACTGTAATTGTTATTGTAGATGGATGAATTCATAAATATGGAAACAGTAAAAAAATGGTGTAATACAGAAACAAAATGCAATGGACTGAGGAAAGAATGCAGCATGCAGCAGGCTGTGCAAAGGCAGTTCAGAAAGGTTACAGAGCTAACAAGAGCACTGAAAACCAGATCTCTCTAAAGTGGCACCAGCGCTGTGGGAGCTGATGCAAACACTCATCACCTATTCCCCTCTCAGGATGTTGTTGACACCAGATATGAACCCAGAGAAAGGGATTCCAACCCCCTCTGTCCAACACCAAATAACATGTCCTCATTAGGAGTTCAGGTTGCATTAGGGGAGCATTTCTGAAGTCCTTCTTTCAACTGTCCTCACCCACCATGCTTCGGCTCATGGCACAGGTGGTTGTGGAGCACACAAATCCCTTTGGAAACCAGAGGATGTACCCCAGGGACACACAAGGAGTGCCACAATCCCTGACAAGTCCTTGGGCTCGGGCTCGTGGCAATCCAGACTAAAGCCCTCCCCAAGGGGCCCTGCAGACACGGGGCTCTCAGCACAGAGTGTTTTGCTCCCACTGCACTGAGGGGCCTTGGTGACACAGGCACCCCCCAGGCTGGAGCTGCTCTACCCAGGCTTTTCCAGAGGCTTCTCCAGAGGACAATTCACCTGAACAGGGATGCTGTTCACACTGTACAGCCCTCAGTAGGATTTTTTCACTCCCATTCTCTTTCACTGCTGGCTGTCAGGCAGCACAAATACGTGTGATAAAATCGTAATGACTGACTTAGGGGGTTTCGTGTTACTGGTGTTTTTCTTAGAGCTCTTCCTTACGGGAGACCCCAACTCCTGAGACACCGTACGAGATTCAGAGGTATCCTGGATTGTTGGACAGCTATGACTGCATGTCAGGAGTGAAAGCACCAGCTGTCACCAGGCACTGTGGTCAGATCCAGGGGAAGCAATGCAACCAAATTCCTGCCCGGCCCACGGAGCTGACACAAAGAAGGAATTCTGTGCGCACTGCACTCACAGCACACATCCCCACACTGCTGTCCTTGGGCCAGGCTCATGCAGCAGTGAAGGAGAGGTCAGGCAGCCTGGCCATGCCCTAGCACCTCTCCTGTCCCTGCTTTGGCAGCGGGTGGCATCGTGCCACTACACCTGGCAGGGATATCAAGACCCCAGAAGGACATCATCTCCCCTATCCAGCCCCATTCACAGCCAGTCACGGACCTGCATGTTCTGCTGTCCCTCTGCTGCTGTTTTGGCCTGCACACAGACAAATGGCCTGCTCACCCTGCAAAATCAAACAGGCTCCTTCCTTTCCAAGTGCTCCAGATCCCCAGTGGGATGGTCAGTGACAGCAAGGCACTTCTCATAGTTTTCAGCTTGTTGAGCTGTTCCATTGAAACCAAGCTCCACTTTAAGGAAAGGAGCATTATCTCCAGCCTGACTCTTTTAGAAAGCTGCCCTTCATTCTGCCAAACTTCTACCAGTAGTTACACCCTTGGTTTCCTCCAAATGATGCATTGCAAGCACAAATATTAGCCCTCAGCTGATCTGATCTTCAATCATGAAAAGCTGTCTCAGAGCTAATGCCTGCACCCACGGTTCATTAGCAGGCAGGGAAAAAAAAAACTTCTGAGAAATAGGGAGGCTGGTCCCTTGCTCATCTGAAAATTTATCTCTGAATATTCAGTACAACCTCAGTCATTAGTTTCCAAAGTCACATATGGAGCAGATAGATGTCAAATCAATATCAAGACAGATAACTTCTTATCAGTGGGAACGGATACTGAGAAACAGCCTCTGTGTGATGGTATCGTTTCATTAGGTTAGTTATCAACAACCAATGCCATATGTGACAATCTCATATAGCCCTGGAAAAACCCCAAGAGATAATAGTATGCTTTATAGCTTAATTCTCTGCACCAGTTAATTATATGACACATTAAATCTACCTCAAAATAAACAAATATTGTAATTATAGTTAGAAAAAAATGTATGTCATTCTCATCAAAGTTTTACTGGGGGAACTGGGTGCGTTTAGAAATCTAAATCAATATGTAGGTCTGAATATGGACATTTAGATGACCAGCAGTTCTTACATTTAAAGACTATTGTGCTGATCAGACAGCATTGAATCAAAATATTATTTCTTTTCAGGAAAGACATCTTTCAATTTTTGTACCATTTAAACAATCACTTCTATATTGAACTGTTTTACATACGTGCTACATATAAATCCTTGAAATACTGACAAATCCATACTTTAGATTCCTTTTTACCACTTTTGCCTCATACAGCAGCTCATGCAGTAAGATAAAAGTGAATTAATTTCATCACTGTGATGGATTATAAGTATGCAAATCGAATGGATCCCCCAGTGTTCCTTTGCTATCCTATTACCCCTGCTTACAAAAGATTGCAAAACTTTCATTACATTGGCCCATCAGTCAAACACTGAGTCAGCTACTTCATCTTTCTCTCTCTCTCTCCCCACGGCTCTATTTATATCAAGGAGATGTTGGACAACCCTCCACAGAGCAGCAACCAAACCCCCCCAGCAGCAAAGACCTCTAAAATCAGATTCATGAAGACTCTTCTGGCACACTTCTGCTGTGAAGTTTGCAGGATGGGCTGGATCACGATCCGCTCTCCATCCTATGCTTCCCTTCTCCCAGAGTAAATAAACCCAACTAATTAGGTTAAGGGATGAGTAATGTCACAGCTGCAGCAAATGACTCTCAGAGAGGAACTATGGAATAACTCAAGCATTTGAAGGAGTACAGAAGCAAGTGCTCTACAATAACCCAGCATATATCAAAATAATAAAAAGAGACAGAATTTGGCAGCAGCGAGGACATGGCAGTATTGACATACATGGATATGGCCAACATAAATATTGCAAGATCTTTTATCAACAGTTTCTAAACACAACAGGAATGTGCATGGAGTGCAGCAGCTCAGCTCCAAACAGCACCACGCTGGAGATGACCAGATTTCAGATGTAGATTGTGAGTGGGGTGGAGAAGAAAGGAGGAGGGTGAAAGAATGCTTTGCAGCTTAGTAGGTCACTTTCAAACCAGCAGCATTGGTGCGAAATGGAGCTAATTACTCTTATTTTCCTGCTGAAATTGCAAGAGAGGCACAAAAAGCTGCACAGTGCTGGGGTGATTCACGTGTTTCTGGAAGCTGCAGCCCAGGCAATCCCTCCCTGGCACTGTGGCTGCTGTCTGTTGAGGGCATTAGGGTTTAGTAGCTCCAGGCTGATCTGATGAAAAGCAGTGACAGATATTCAGTCTATAGAATTGTAGTGGGGAAAACAAGCTTTTTGCTTTTCAAACAGTATACTTTAAAAGTAACAAAAAGATATTGTTTTGCATATTTAAGCTCCTTAAAGTTGTTGATTCATAAATACTGTGATATCCATACCATTTCTCTATGCAACAGCATTTGAAAAGACTTTCAAAATGAAAAAAAAAACTGGTTTAATTTTTTTCCTCTTTCTGAAAACACAAGCTTGAATGTGTGAAAACACTCTCAGCCGGCACAAAGTTAGTTATTCTCCAGACCACCTATCTAGTGCCACACTGAAAAATCTGATTTAGCAATTCTACACATCCCTCTCCTACTGGGCATCTCCAAACATTTGTCCTGTTTTCTCCAAGACACACTGACAGAGTCCTGGCTGAGTTCTATCTTCTATTCCTTTTGTGGTTACCATCAAATTTCTGGGAGTGGTTCCTTGCATCCTACTGAGCAGAAATGAGGGAGCCACCCCTTTCAGTTCAGGCTGCTCTAGGGGTACGTCAGCCCACAAAAACTCAAGGCAGAATCCCCTGCCTGTGTCTGACCAGCCAGCTACTCTACACCGACCACCAAGATGATTCAAAGGACTATTGCCACAGATACCAAATTTCTACCAAGCACATCCTTCAAAATTAATTAGCACTGCCTGCCCTAACCTACTGCAGATATCACACTTGGTACCTCAAAGTGAGCTGGAATTAAAATACTCCAAAGGGTCTCAAAACGCTCACAAAGACCCAGAACTTAATTGCTCATATTTTCATGAACCTAAATAGTGGGTAGGATTAGGGCATAACAAGCAAATACAAATTAAATACCTAGCTCTGTATATTTTAAGCTGATGTTGCCTCCTAATTAAAAAAAGAAGAAGAAGGAAAACAAGAAAGGAAGTACAAGAAATCTTATGAATCCTTGTATGAGTCAGCTTTAATAAGAAAGGGCACGAACATCCACACTCAGAGCCCTGGAGACAGCAAGGTGGTGCTTCTCACGCTCTGCTACTCTGGCTACAAAGGGCTGTCAACAACTAGCCCAGGGGCTGGACCAACATAACCTGAGGTCATCCCTAAGCATGTGGTCAAAGATAGAATTTTGGAAGATGTTACCCTTGCTCTTCAATTTTGGGAAATTCCAGGAACATTTTTCCTCCTCCACTTCACTCCTCTGCATTACCAACACACCACCTAGGCTGAGAATTCTCTACTGGAAAAAAATCAGCAGTGTCATGAAAAGCAAAAGGGTGACTGTTCAATGCACCACCCAACACAAGGGTGGGGAAGTCTGAAGAAATAGATTTTATTTGCAGTGTTCTATTAGCAATACTTTTGGGTGCATTAAATACTTGTTTCCTACAAGTTGTGCTGTTCACCCTCCTTGGGGTCAAAGTGGATATTTTCATGTTTTTCAAAACTTTACACATTCTGCCTGGGGGGTTTGTTCTACCAAAGAGGTTTGAGCCTCTGGAAAATATTATTCTGGCTTGTACTTCCAAAGAGGCTTAAGGATCTGTAAAAAAGACTATTACCTCAGCATCTTTTTATCCATACATTCAGCCCTACCAGAGCACAAGGTATTATAGTTTAATTCCATTAGAAGACCCACCAGCAAGACACTGGAAACCTCCCAGGGGCTGGTTGTTTAAAGGTGAATCAAAGCTCGCTGGCACTGAGCTGGAGATGAAGGTCGTTCAGGCAGCCTGAGATTCAGTGACTGCCCAGGCCGTGCTTCTCCATGGCTGTTTTTAAGGATGTGGACAATTCTTTGTCACCGGGGTGATTATCACAATCCTACCCCTCACTCCAACCTGCTGTTCCATGTGTTTTACATCCACTCATTGATTTCACTGACTGGTTTTGGCATTATTCTTCTTCCCAGCTGCTAAGCAGGACTTTGACCTTTTACTCACTTATCCAGCCTCACTACACGGCTCCATTTGAGGTGTGCTCATCAGGCCTTTAAATTCCAACACATTTTCAAGAAATGTCATGAGGAAAAATAGCCACAGCTTTAATTTCAAAAATAAGTGTAATATCACACAGACAAAACCCAACAGGATAGCTCTCAGTGTAGAACTGATACTGTGCTGCTTTAACTGGGCTGTAGAAAATGTATAACATTTTTAGACAGGAATTCTGTTAATTGTGCAAGTTGAGATGCTTCATTTGCATCAAAAACAGTAAGCTGGCAAGAAAGCTTGCTAACCATGCCAGATCTAAAGGTGTTACCATGACGGTAAGAAGAATTGGTTTAAGAAACCATTTATTTGATGAAATTGGAGGATCCCCAACTTCATAAATCAATTCCCAAATTGCAGGAAAAAATATTACCTTTTAAATGCCCCTAATTGTTATTCATTATTCTAGGCCCTCTAAACCTCACCAGAGTGGTTTATTGATGATGTAGTCTTCAAAGAACATTATTCAGGCAATGGAAAGGGAAGGAAAAAAAA
>WEKY01022936.1:83331-207106 GCA_013390045.1 Picathartes gymnocephalus | reverse complement strand
AAAAAAAAAAAAAAGAGTACTGCACCAGCATAATGAATTGCATTGGACAACATTGAGAAGTTTTAGTTTGTTTTCTTTCAGCTAATTTAACAAAAAGGTGGATTATTTTTTTCCCTTTCATTATTTCTTGAAGTCAGTTTAAAAAGAAACAAATATATTTAACAGGAAAAAGGCAGCAGTGAAATTCATACAAAATTACTGTGCTTGAATTTGTAGGTTAACTCTTGAAATACCAAATCCTTCAGTACAAGACAGGGGTCATTTGCTGGGTGGCTCCTGACTGCAGGTTTTGTGTTCTTGGGGTATTTGCCTAAGGATTCAACATCAGAGGTATCACCCTGGTTCCACAGACACCTCAGTCAGCTTTGGCACTGACCACAACATAGCCAGCTTTTCACATGTTGCCTTTAAATCACAGGTTTTTTGGACTGCAGAATTTCTCATTGGTCAGGAGAAGTTCAATGTGCACACTAGACCTGATTTAGTGAAGGACTTCAGTGTGCCTAATGTTAAGCATGCAAATCGTCCTATTCATTCCACTGGGACTAATTCACTGGGTAAAATATTGGCTCCAATAAAAGCATAATTCCCACTTAGGGTGTTTCTTTAGAGGCAATTCCTTCACAAGATAAAAGCAGATGCAGGTGCTACACAGACACTGTTGAGAAACTACGGTCAGGAAATAATCATCCTATGAAAGAAGGAATAAAATCAGAAAAGAACAGTCTGAAGAGAATGAGAGGCATCCCATAAGAGAGAAAAGGTGCCAGGAAACAGGGAGAAAAACAGGGTTCTGCATGGGGCTTGAGCAAACCTGCTGGAAGATACCTGCTGTCCTGGGCAGCAGCTGCACACCCACTGCGACAACAGCTGTACTTACAAAAGCCCTGAGAAATTTAAATCTAAGCAGAAGAGACCAAAAACCTAAGGAAAAAGAACTGTAACCTTCCCCATAATGCAGAGTGAGGGGAGGACACCGTCACCTCCAGCTCTGGGCCAGGAAACAGCACTGGATCTTGCTGGTCTCCATCGTGCTTGCCTTGTCCTGAGGCTTGGTGGTGCCAGCTCACCCTGAGCCCCACCACGGCTATGAATGGCTGGGGAGGCAAGGAGGAAGAGCAGGAGGAGGGCTGGACACTGCTGCCATGCCAGGCTGGAGGGGAGGTGGCCAGGCAGGCATCAGGGCCATGCCATGGGGCTGTGGGTCCATGTCTGACCCTTCACACCCAGCGGTGTCACGGACACCGGCTGGCAATTGTCTCTCCAGGGGACCAACCCAGCCAGGCACTGTGCTTCAGCCTCTGAAACCCCACCCTCAGGCTTCATACAAAAATGTCTGTTATCTTAAAAAAAGCCAGGAACAAACACACAAAGGTGATTTTCTTTTGCACACAGGCCACAGGGGGAAACATGTTCCTGAAGAGACATCACAAGCTGCTGAACTCCTGATAATTGGTTCACCATATTCTCTAAAGCAAAATGAGTGGCCCGTTGAAAATCAAAGGTATTGGTGTAATTGTACGTGTCACTTGCATAGTTTCACTTCTACAACAGTCACCTTCTTGCAATGAGCTTTGGGGGGTAAGATCCAAAAGAAAAGTACTGCCAGAGAAAAGGAGCACCTGTATCACCTGTTTGAACAATGAACATGGACAAATACTGGCTATTTATAGGTCATCAGTAATGAGAACAATCCTCATCCCATGGCTGAAATTAGATAAAGCTCAATCTTTTGAAAGCAGCTTTCATTGCAGAGGGTTCTGCACATAAGATGGTGTTTTCAAAAACAGGTACAACCAGTCTCAGCCCTGCTTTACTTATAGCTGTAGACTAAGAGTATTCTCAGTGCAGCTAATGAAGGTGAAAATATTTAAACAAAACCTAGGTCTGCAACCAGGACAGCATGCAGTCAAATTCACAAAACTTCATCAGGCATTGGGGTGTGGGAAAAGCACATACAGCACATACAGAAGAGGGGAAATGTACATCCCAGGGACAGACTGAGGTGTGTGTTCTCAGAAGTGGGAATTTTACATGGAATTTAAAAGGATTTCTGAGTGATTCAGAGGGGATACCTAGGAAAACTATTTAACACAGGACGTTATCTGTAATTAAAACAATAAAAAAATAAAGGAAAGTACGTCCTTGCTCTGTTTGTGTTTACAAATCCTTCTTTGGCTTTCCTGAAAATGCCAGTAAAGCAATAGATTGGGATTCTTCTGGGTGGAGTTTTATCATTAATTAGTCTATCAAGTAGGCTCTAAGTACAGGCTTGGTCATCTCTAAATTATAGGGACACCTTTGTTCCTAATATTGAAACAAAGAGTGAAACAATTTCAAGAATCATCTGTATCTCAGACAGGTCTCAGTAAAAGACTGGCTTTGTGCCCACAGACACACAAGTTACAACCTAAACAATTACATCTATGCAGAGAAAAAGTATCACTCTAGAGATGGCAGTGATTATTAGTGCAACTCATTCAGTGACTAATACAGTATTGGGGTACCCAAGAAAAAAAACACCCCAAGGGGTGAGAGCCAAGGCCAGGATTCCTCTGCATGAAATCTCTCCCAGCTTCTGGGCAGTTCTGCCCACAGCCAAAATGCATTTTAAACCCTGACTGCTTATATTTTAACATCCTAACTGAAAACTCTGTTGAGTTTCAGAAGGTCTGTTATATCATCAGACCTGAACTGATTCAGAACGTGCCAGGGGGAAAAAGAAGAGACACTAAAAAAGAGAAATAGCAAAAGAAACTTCAATATTTATCAGTCTTTTAGGAAAAAAAAAAAAAAAAAAAAAAAAAGAAAAAAAAACAACAGTGTTTTCTTTCACTTTTATTACAGAATTTACCCTGGGACTGGGCAGATTTCAGACACGCTGGCACACAACAAGAGAAGGTGAGGGGGGCACTGCTCCATTAATTTTCTTGCTTATTCCCTCTGCAGCAATCTAAACAGAACTAATTCTGATGTTCCAGTGTGTGTTGTCTGCCTCGAAGTGAGAACAAAACAAAAGCAGCATTAAACTGAACTATGTGGTCATCCACACACCATACTGGTTTGGATGACTCTCTGTCTGTGTGGCTTTTTGTATTAGAGCTGGTATCAATGGCCTCCTTGTTGTCTGTTGAGCCCCCATGGGGTTACATGAGTACTATCTCAATTCAATAGCTTTTCTCTCAACCATTGTCTTTTAATATAGGTTTATAGTCCTCAAGGATATATGCTGCATTACAATTAGTCATAATGTCCAGCAGCTACTGAGGCTTATTTGCAACACAGAGTTTATTGCCCTTTGTGAGGCTGACAAAGAGATACTTGTTGAGAGCTGTACACAAAAGGCAAATACAATGTATGAATTTCTCAGCAATATAAAAGACGAAAATAAAAGCTGGTCAGTAAATAGCTCTAACAGAGCAAGCAGCATCTCTTCTTTCACCTTGTCTGGACCCTGCTCCTGGCTTTCTCAAGTCAATGCATCTCACCTAATTTTAAAACAACCTCTTGCAGAGACAGGAAAAAGTGACTCTGCATTATGTGCTCAGCACTTCTTTCCACTGTACTGTCACTGAAAAGAGATGAAGTGGCAGGAATTATGTTTTACACCCTGTGCTGGAGGTCTCTGTCATTTCTCAAGTTCAAAAACACGCTGCAAGTCCTCTCACTGGGGTTCAGTGCAGTCTGACTGGCAAAGCAAAGGAACAGAGACTTCAATGTGACAAAATGAAGTTAATTGTGTGATGAAGGCTTTCCCCACGTCTTCTGCTTCAGATGTAAAAGGCATGGTTCAGACCAGGCTTCCAATTTGACAAAAAGAATTTGTATCAAGGGGCTGTCAGCAAAGCAAACCCAAACCGTGCTCCATTGCTCTGCCCTCTACAGTGATAGGAAACCAGACACTGTCAAAAAATGGTCACCTCTACACTAAGAGTGAAAAAAAAGAGCAGAAACACTGCTGGGAGAGAGTGCAGTGTCATCTGTGGGTGGTTATTCACCAGGGGATCCTCCCCAGCCAGAGGATTTCAGAATTAGCAGTTGCAAACTCTAAACACAAGGATTCTTTACACATCCTCATGTGTGTCCAAGTACAAAATATCCCTGTCACTTATCATGAAGTCAAAAGATACATAAACAAAAAAACCCAATGCTTGTATTTATTTCTTTCTCTCTGGTTCCTCAGCACTTTGGAGAATTCCTTGGACAGGAATCTGAGCTCATTAGCTGATGAGGATTTTTTTCTGCTGTCTCATGGCTTCTTTTCAGAGAGAGTTTTTCAGCTCTACTTGCCAACTTTCCCTGGCCTACTCTGGATCCTGCCATTAGGTTGGGATTTTCTCTTAGGAAATTATTTATTCCTTCCTCGGAGCTCTGTCTGTGTTTCTTGTTCCTCCATGACTTCTTTTGCAACAAATGTTTCATCCTCTTGCTTCTGTCCAAGAAATTACCAAAGTCCTTATTTCCCTCTCCTGGCATTATGGGGGAAATCTGTTCTCCTGACTCCCTGTTCAGAAAAAAGGCATTAAGATGAGTGACTCTCCATGGTCATTATACTGCAGAACGTGACAGACCTTGTGAGAAAATGATGGATTCACTATCTGCAGCAATCCAGGACGCCCCCATTTTTCATACCAGCAACTTCATAACTTCAACCAGAATTCATAAATTGTACTTAAGACCTCCATATCAAGACAGGCCACAGGAGTCCTCAAGGAATTGTCACATCTCTAAGGCGTTATATCCATCTCTCATTCACCAGGTAGCTGTGGGTACTAATAAGGAAAACCTACGGCAGTTTTGCAGAATCAAACAAGAGTAATGAGTGTGTTTGGATTCCACATGAATGCTTGCCGATATACCTTTGAACATGAGTTTAATATCACAGCTAATTTTGTACCGAGGCGGAGGTATGTGTTCTATGGCTCTTCATCCTAAAATAAACTATTTCCCTGGTGAAAACATTTATTTTCCAATGAATTCAAACAGATAAATAACAGAGACACATCAGTTCAGGATAAAACCTCTCCCCTGTGTGTTCCAGGAAACACAACTTTTATTTGATCCTAACCTTTGAGGGCTGAAAACATTCTCTTAGCACTTAAATAGCAACATCATCTATTAGCTTTTCAGCCCAGAAAAGCTTTCAGAGGGAATTGTAAATCACTGCTCCCTACAAGCCATGTGCTATAGGAACTTTAGTCTGAAAACTCCTGACAAATTGCTTGCTTCTTAGATATTCATTGCATAGATCTAGATCAGACGCAGAAATGCACTTTTTTTTTTCCACATGCCAACCTTCTATATTTCAAATTCATCATGAAGAAAAAAAGAGAATAGCAACAGGATGTTAGGAATGTCTCTTCCTGAGCATGCAAGTTTACAGGTATGAGTTTCTGTTCTATATTTTCTCTGGCACATATTAGCAGTGTAAACACTTGCATTTATGCCTCCTTCTAGTCAAAGGCTTTGTCTTGACTTTAAAAGTTGTATGTGTGCATTAATAATAAAGCTGAAGACGTAAATAAAGATATGCAAATAACAAAAGAATATGTAAATAATAATAAAGATTTTATTCCCGACAACCAAATATGCTACTAAAATTTAATTGGATATAATAAATATTCATCAGGACATTTAAATCAGGAGGAAAAGAGGTGTAAAATATACATAAGGATTACTTAATAAATGTGTACACACTTCAGAGGAGTGCCTTTGGGTGAGTTGTAGCTGGGGTATTAAAAGGTGTAGGTATGTAGAGATATATAGGCGATACTGCCTGAGCTCAGCCTCCAGCCGTGCTCCCCATCCCAGGGGCCGCCAGGCCCAGCACCCACAGCCAAAATTAAACACTCGACAGCCACACTGAGGGCCAGAGAATTCATTTTTTGCTGGGCTTTTTTCAGTCTGTCAGACCCTGTCCCTGCACACAGCCTTCGGGGAAGGGCGAAACACAATGCGCCTCCCCCGTGGCTCCTCACGCCCACGGTAAGGGGAGGTGAGAGGGGTCAGGCGGTCCCCTGGGAGATGAAATAATCCCTTGTAAGTACGTTGCTCATTACAGAGAATCAAAGATGCACGTGCAAAGAGCCTCAAAAAGCATCGCAGGGTCAGTTCTCACAGCCGACCAAAGTTCGAAACTTCTTGCTCTGCTTCCCCTTTCCTCCCTTTAGAAATGCACACCTCCATGTGTTGGTGCACACAGCCATCAATCTCCACAGGATTTTCGTGCTCTGTGTATCACTTTCCCTGTTCTTTTGGACATGGTCCTTTGCAGACAGACTAGTTACAAAGGCACTTCTCCCAATACATCACTACACTTAACACAGCAACCAGCACAAGTGGGGGAGAATAAAACAGATATTTGGAGGGGGAGTAGACTGGAATTAAAATTCAGTCATGGGAAAACCAAGCTAAGCCTAGCAAACAGACATGGTCAGGATATTATAGAATGTGTTTTTTCTTTCTGCTGTTCACATAAACACTCCTATATGCGACCATAAATTTCCGACAAACAAAATCTTCCTTTTACAGCAGTTTAAGGCAGAATGATAATACTTCCATCATTTTATCCCTACACAAGCCCATTCCTCAGATAGTGTAAAGCTCTGTAGCATGACTTGCTTCAGTGAAGTGAAACTAATTAATCCCCCCTCCCCCTGAATCCTTTCCTCTTTGCACTGAAGTTCAGTTTCACTCTGCTATTTCTATCTTCCAAAGCAAAGTAAATGTTTCCAACATCCAACCCACAGGATTATCTGCTGTCCGTGAACTGTCATTTAGGTGACAATCACAGCACAGGTGTTGGGAGCAGGAAATACCCCCCACAAACTGAACAGGAGTTCACTATTGCCTGACTTATTCCTGATGCCACTCACTGCTGTGCACAATAAAAGTGAGGCTGGCCCTGTTCTCCAGCTGTTTCTTCATTTTCTCCAGCAGTGCTAGGTTCCTGCTTGCTGTTCCCAACTCCTTTTAAGTTACCTCCCTGGATTAAGTCCTGAGCTACTTAAATTAATATCCTCCCTAATAATCCCCAAAGCTACACCACTAGTGAGCTGCATGTTTCTCATATGATAACTTTTAATATTCCAAAGCAAACCATGCCACTGAGCCGACTGTCACCTCTACACAGGGAATAAATTTAGTTCCTGTTCTGTGTTGTCACCAGTGTCACTGCAGTTCATGGCTGGTTTTCGTTTCTAGAAATCCACACGTACCTGTTTATAAAAACTGCACAGACAGAGCTTATTGGCTGGGTGGATACACAGCTGAAAAACTGAATTTTCCTGAAATAATTTTCCTAAAAGCCAGGATATAGCTTTTGTGTTGGTGGGGAATGAGGGTTATTTAATCTTGAAACACAGGAAGGAAGGCGAAATAGTCACTCAGATATTTTTTACATTTATGACCTACCATGATTTTGCATTCCCAGGTGAATCTTAGGCTAGAAAGTGGAGAGAACTGCATTGTTGCTTTAGAGTGTAGGAAACTTCTGGTTACAGGGAACAGCCCAGGATGGGACTGGTTTACAATTGCTCACTTACTCCTGACACACATGAGTAAGGCAGAGAGAATTTCATTTCCAATTCAAAAATAACCTTCAAGGAAGGGGCAGATTCATCAGAAACCTGGCTCTTTCCTACTGGGAAATGGCCATGCAGATGATGCTTATGACAACTCCCAGAAATTCTGTGTCCAGAAATGAAAAATTCAATCTGAAAATATCATCTGCTGCTCTATTCTTGGTCTGTTACATACTATATGTTCCTCCTTGTTCTAATAATGTACAAAGTTATTAAAAATGGAAACTATACAGTGATCTTGGAAGTTGCCAAATTCACAGCCACCAAGAGCATGAATAAGGCCCTTTATTTCATTGGTAGAAAGGCAAGCATTTGCTAAAGAAAATTTTAAGAACTCTAATCCTTTTAGAGATGGGGAAGTCCTGCTGCTGTCCACACTGTTTGTCCACTTTCCCTGGGGAAGCAAGGAAGGAGCTTTGCTGCCTGTTCCCCACAGAGCTGACGTGCACGGCTCTGCATCCACTGCTCTTCATCCACACAGATGGAGAGCTTGGCAACCAGTTATCTTAAACTTTTCTGAAAGCAAATATAACCCTGCTTTATCTCTTGTCCTTCTAACACTGTCTGGAAGAGACATTGGTGTTTTGCTTTGTGGGTCCCTAAGGAGAGGGTAAAAGTATAAAAGGGAAAGAAAAAAAAACAAACACAGAAAAACAGATAAATATCTAAACTTTCCAACAAAACACATGGTTTAACTTAAGGAAAATTTAGACAACAATCTCTTAGAAAAATATATATTTAAGTTTTTCTCTGTGTGGAGGAAAAAAACTCAGAGGAGAGGGAGATATCAAACAGGAGATTTGAAAAATCTTGAAATTATCATGGTTCACTTCAGCTCTGCACAGCGCTTCTGACACCAGCTTTGAGGAGCAAAGTCCAAGCCCTGTGAACTCAGCCTAAGATAAAACTCCCTACTCAGTGATCCTCAAGCATCCAAATGATAATAAACACATTGAAGAATCTTGCTGGAAAGAGCCAAAAGAAAGATGTTTTCAAGAACTGACCTGCTTTCCCTTCCCTCTAGCTTTGGGTCTAGCAAGGGAAGGCTGAATGACCCTGCCTGCCTCCCTCTCCTGTGCTAAACAAAAGTCAGCTCTTCCTGCCCTCCCCATTGCCCAGTGCAAGCCTAAGCTCTGGCCAGCATTCTGTGACCACTCTGCCTGTCCTGTTGGTGTGTGACACTCAAAGCCCCACACTTGACAGACTCAGGGATCAAGCTCTGCATTATCTAGCCCTGCTTTTATAAAGTTATCCTAATTCCTTGTCTTTTCCTTTCTTGTTCATAGAAACAGGCATCAAGGGATGTTCTTCCTACCATGGACTTTCCTGGTAGTTTCTTGGTTCAGAAACAAGTCCCAGTTCCATCCATCAGCAGTTTTATGTGCTGTATTTCTTATTTGAATCTTGTTTGCTTAAGATTTCTTAAGTAGTTTGATCCAAAACTCAGTAGAGCTGGTAGAAACCAGCTTCAGAGCGCTTTGGATTTCATCTGATTAAAATTAATTTCCTGGCATCTTTGCTTTGATTTATCAGCCTTGGGAAAAGTCACAAATACACCTACACACATTTTAGAAAGAAGCTATAAGAAAGTATCCACATCCTCCCTGAAGACACTCAAAACAACACTTATATCTGCGTAGGAATTCACAGCATACTCTGAATGGAATTTTCCAGCATGAGACTTGAGCTCTGGAGACCTCTGGAGAGGCTTAACAATCTAATAGGGCAGTTGGAAATATAAAAAGGAACAAATATTTTGCAGAGCAGTACAGCCAGACAAGCTGCAAGGTTCCTCTGTAGTCCAGATCTGCCCAAAGAAGACATCAAAAAAAGGTGAGAAACAGCAGCAGATCCTGCTTAACAACCCATAGACAGGCTGACCACAAGAAATTGACCACAATCATCTCTTTAGAACAATCATCCTTCACCCATCAGCACAGTTGATTCCTATCGACCTTGGGCAGATAGAGAAACAAACACACAGCTTAACATTGGCAAATGTCAATCCTCAAAGCAGCACCCAGACATCCAAACTGGGGCCTTAAATAGGGTAAAGTTCTTTCCCTAGTCAAAGTTACCTTTAGGAGAGAGACAGCATAAATAAAAGACATAGCTACAATTGGAAAAAAAGCCATTTTGATCCAAAAAAATGTTATTTCACTTCAGGATTGTTGCTGTGCCACTGTGTCTGTCTGGTCTGACAGTATCCACTGCATCACCTTCATGTGCACCCTTTGAGATTCCCAAGTACTTTCTTGACATTTGGACAAAATAGACAGAATGTGACAATGCAATAAATAAACCCCTGACATCACAGGGATAAAAATAATCAGTATCAAGAAGGTCAGAGTTCAAACCTTGGTAATCTGGATCTGCCCAATTACATCATCATAAGAGCCAGGTGCTTCCCTCTTGCACCATCCACCACCTTGAGGTTTTATGATCCACTTTTATTCTGCTTGTACTTTAATTTCAGCTTGGTTGAAGGTTCAAGTGAAGTCTGTTCAAAACAAGAACCTTGCAATCTGCACTTATGAGCTGTGTGGTGATGATATTTAAGCAGATTAGCACACTCACGCCACAGCAAAGCCAAACTTCAGGTCAAAATGATGCCTTCCTGGGCAGAATGATTTCAGAAGATCAAAACAGAAACATGTTTGGGAATAGAAAATGCCGATTCTGAGACCACAGCGACCTGCCTGTGCTGTTGTGTTCTTGCCATGTGTCCTATGGCACAGCACAGCTTTAAACTTGTCAGTGGTTTCTTCTCCCTCATTTGATAGCAACCTCATCAAGTGTGAATCATAAAACCACAAACTGCAACAATGCTGTCCTTCTACTGACTTCTCGGAACATAAACAATAATAACGTAAATATGACTTACCAAAGACTTAAGTAAAGCACTTAAAGGAAATCTATATTTTTATATAAACCACGGATGTTTAGTGAAGTGGTATGATATTTCTGCTTAGCTCTGGATAGCTGGAAATTATCTCACTACCTAAAAGCAGTATTTTCCTTGGATGCTGAGTATTAAAGCCAAAATGGGTCTTTTATTTATTACATATTTTTGTGTTTTCATGTTAAGCAGCACAGACATGAACATTATAGACTGGTAAATTATTCAGTTTTGATCAGTTTATAAATGATGAAATGCTAGCAAGTGTCTTCATGTGAAATGAAAAGTTCATTTCAAACAGCTTGAAACGAGGGAAAAGGATCATCTAGAAGAGATCTTATTTGTGGTTTATTGACCTCTCTCGAGTGTTCATTTGGCTGTTGTTGGGTCCTAACCTTAACTGATACCAAATATCCTCAGATGGAACTGAGTAGCAAGTCACGCAATCCTCATATTTCCATCAGCTGATCAGCAACCACAAATATTTGTAGTTTGCGTTATCTGAGCAGTAATGAAAATCCAACATGGAAAAACTCAGACATGAAAATCAATGTTGAAACTACCTTAAAACCCTTAAGATGATAAAAGACAGAGTCAGGCCTGGAACACTGTCCTCAAAGTACCCCATTTTTACTGGTTCAATCCAAGAGTCTTCCAGGAGCAGCTTAGCACAGAACACTCATGGCCAGCACTTCTCTCACAGCACCACAGCCCCTGATTTATGTCTTATAGGCCCTCCCCACCTGGGCTGCTTCCAGGCTAATTCCCCTGCCCTCAGCCCCCTCCAAGCAAGCTCAGCCCCGTCTCTGCTGAGCACAGAGTCCTAATCCCAGTGCTCCAACTGAGCAATGCAAACACTGCTTTGACCATCAAAACTTCCAGTATCAGACTGAAACCTCAGCGTGTGAACTGTCTGCGCTGCCTGAAGGGAAGCTTGGAGCCCTAGTGTTAACTTAGAGCAGATTTTGAACATGATTTTTGTCCTACCTGGTGCAAACTGAGCAGCATCACTGTTAAACAGGGGCTGTGTCACTGAGTGGTGCAGCCCCTGACACACAGATGTCAGCCACACACCTCACTTCTGAAGCAAAGTCTCAGCAAAAAGCTGCACGTGCCCTTTTTGAATCACTGGGTAAGTTTTGAGGAAAGTACACCAGAAAACATGGTCTAGACAGAGAGCAGGCTAGGGCAAACTGAATCACTAACTGTTTTTATCAAAAAATACAATCAAGGAGAAAACAGCAAATTAGGATGCTCACCACCAGTTACTGAGGTAGGTAAGATACGAAAGTGGTTTGGGAAACCTATGATTCCTTCCCACCCAACGTTTACTTCCAAAAACTTGTAAGAGCAAAAATGGACTTTACTAGAATCAGGAATAGCAATGACAATGACAAACAGTATATGACTAAACACACCTGCCCTCTCAGACACAGTGTTCAAATAACAGACAAGGCTGAATTGCGTCAACCTGAGGATCTAAAGTGCCTTCATACAGGTACTGTCACTGGCGACTGCAATGGTTGATATTCAAAAGAAAATTTCTACCTATTTTCTCCATCCTGCTTAATTGAACTGCTTAGCAGTTTCAGAATCTACGGACTTAATCTAAGAATCAAATTTAAAGACCACGGGGCTGATAAATGAAGTTGTAAAGGAATCATAAGGAAAACTAAAGCTGTCAACAGGTCAAAATTCTGCAAATAAAAGGTCTGTGGTATGGAAAAAACATTTGCTGTGCTTCTTGCATCAGTCCCACATCATCTGAACTCTCACGTGGGAGTTCCCCAGCACTGGGGCCATGATTCCTGCCAGCACGTTTAAGGGCTGCATTATTTACCTAAAAAAGGCAAACCCAGGCAGAAAACCCCAGCAGCTCTTTTGCATGGGAGCTCTGTGCTGTGACCTTGGGTGAGGCGCGGGCCATTCTCCCTCTGTCAATGACAGACAATGATGCTTCTCCCCTCTGACAAGTGCTTTGAGGTCTGTAAACAAAGGACTCTGGATATTGAAATCCTGGGTACTCTCTGCTTGGCACGTTCCCTGAGCTTTCAGTGAGAAAGGTGCCAAAAACGGATGGATAAATACATGCGATGCAGAAGAGTCATTATTTATAATATTCCCTGATCATTTGTTATTGTACCTGGTAATTGAGTGTAAGATGGGGTTTTCTTTCTGCTCTTATTGTTTTTCCTTCTTTATTTTACCCATCTGCAGCATATTAGAGCCATTTGATACAGACTAAAAGTTGGTATCTTGGCCCACAGAACAACAGTGGCTGTATATTTTACTCCCTGGTTTTTTCAGGTCTGTTCTATTTTTGTGCTTATTTATTTGAGCCACTAAATTATCTAATTAGTGGCATATATAGTTGAAACATGAGCTGCTGTGAATATTTACTGCACACTTGTTCAGGCATTTATCTAAATAGGTGGCATGCCAGGCCTATGT
Source organism: Picathartes gymnocephalus (assembly GCA_013390045.1). Taxonomy (NCBI): domain Eukaryota; kingdom Metazoa; phylum Chordata; class Aves; order Passeriformes; family Picathartidae; genus Picathartes; species Picathartes gymnocephalus. Next base: position 194,173 of record WEKY01022936.1, on the reverse strand, counting down.
AATAAGGAATAATGATTCCTTAGAAGAGTTACAGAAAATTATGGAAGACAAAAANAAAGATTAAAAAAAATTTAGGAAAAAAAAAAAAAAAAAAAAAAGAAAAAGTTTTGCATAGTGGATTGTAACATCCAACAACATATATCAATTCTTCCAGAGATAGAGCAATTGCATAGTAATGACAAAAATTTTATTGTAACAAATAAATCAATACTTGCCCTACTGCAGTCTCAGATGTTACTTTTATGGATCTTCCCATGTCCATTACATAAAACTGCTCCTGATAGAGTGCATTAAATGACAACTTCTGGGGGGGTGACAAATACAGTACCACGTCTTTGCAGACTGTGCTCTCCCTGCTATTAATCACTATCTCATTGCATGGGGATCCATTTATATCACTGCAACAACAGTGCTGAGTGGCTCACAGTGATGGACTGTGCTGCACAAGGAATGTTTGTTTTTGCAGCAGAGCTGTCACCGCATGCCCAGCAAGAGGAAAATTCAAGATATCCCCAATTAGAATTGATTTTAGGAGGGGAAAAAGGCCACAAAAAAACACACTGTGTGGGGCAAAGAATGAGAACTCCTGCCCTGTATTCTCAGTCCTCACAAAACAAGGCAGACCAAATTTCCTCAGGGCCCATACAATGCAGACAATCTCCCACACACTATGAGAGACATCAGTCCCTTTTTGTACCCAGCTTTGCAATGTAATAGTAAAACAATTTTACATGATACATTAAGTGATTATAGCAGTGTTTTTCTGGATATCTGGTAGCTTGATCAGAAGTGAGACATATTAGATACAGAAAATTCTGTTATGTTTGAGATCACATCATACTCATTTGGTCAAGCCATCTTCGACTGGCGCCTTCTCTAAGTACTAAAAAAAGAAAAATTAACAACCAAATTCACCGTTCTGGTAATTGAGGAAGAAACATGAAGCCCAGAGAGATTTCATCCATTCTCTTGAACCAGGAGAGTTAGTAAAAAGTGGATACCTCCTTCTTACATCTATTCCTTTATTTCAATGGTTCACCCTGCAGCAAACATGCCAGCAGGGACCAGTGCCAATGAGTAATAGGAAGTGCCTTTGAAGTCCCGGGAACACCAGGCGTGGGCAGAGAGAATGCCACTGTGACTCCGGAGAATTACACCTGTCAAACACGTTACCTTGTCTTACCTCACTTGGTAGCAAACAAACACCTAACAAGTCTCCCAACAGAACAGATAGGGTGATCCCTTCCTTCTCAAAAAGTATTTAATTCAATAGATATTCCTAACATTAGACTAGTTTCCCAGTAGTGCTGCTTTCAAGACGAACTTGCAAGAATTAAATGCATCTTCTCATTGCTTTATTCCTCTCTTTATCCTTTTTTTCCTTCCTCATCTTTTACCCATTAGACACAGCGTTACATCAGACATTTCAGGTGTGTGTCATATCACCACCTTCTTTACTCTCACTACAATTTGGGCATTATAATGCAAAATAATAGTGCTACTGCACAGCATTCTCTTTTTGGGACTGCTACTCTGAAAACCAAGTGAAAACAAACCAGCCTTAATGAGAGTCCTTCCTTGGCCAGACCCACCCCTCAAACACTGGGATATATATATATACATATATATACACACACACACACTTTGTACATACAGCTGAAAATCAGGTGTCAGCTGTTACCAAAAGGACACAGAAGAACAAACACACAGCTTATGGAATTCTCTCCTTACTTCCCTGGTTTCTGGCCAGGTTCCCATTTCTCAGCCTACAGGTGTCACCTGGATGGCATTTTGCTCATTCCACACGGCCAGTTTATCTCTGGTGCATTACCCACACCCTGTAGGGATAAAACCCCAAACCAACCCTTTTGCACTGCACTTCAGTAGGATACAGAAGTTTCCCACTGAGCTCGGATTAATTTATTCACCAGTATGCTAATTTCATTTGCCTATGGCTATTAGTGAATAACCTGGAGCCTGAATTTGGCATGGCTGTTAGGAGTGCCTGCAGTGATAAATGACCAAGTGGGCATATCTACACGGGTTCTTTTTCTTCTGCATTTTAATTCATTAACCAAATGAGGTCTTAAAACCATTTACCTATTTCCTACCCTTCTGATAGATTAGTATGCATTTCATAGTCATCCATCTGATAAAAGCAAAAAGGCAAGACTCCCCTCCATGGTGTTACAGACAAGATTCTCTCCACCCTTCTCATTACTCAGCTAAACTCAGTTTTGTTCCCTTCCTGATTTTCTGTTCCTACCGTGATTTGCAAGTGAATGACTCCCCTCTCTGAAGAGGCTGGATCAGATGCAGAGTAATTGTGCCAGGCTAGAATGAATGGAGCAGCACATCTCACTCCCACTGCCTCCCAGTTAGCTCGGCAGAGAGGTTATTTTCTCACCACCCTTTGGGACCACACAGCTCCAGAACAGCTGAACTGCCCTGCTTACCTGGGGGCTGGGGCTGTGAACACTTTCCACCAGCACATGCCCACTTTGGAAGAGATCCCTCTTCCCTCAGGCCTAGGTTTCATCTCTCCCTCTCCACTCCCACGGGCATTACAATTTGATGGCTTCAGGGTGAGGGATTCAGCTGCAGGCTACGGCTGCTGGGCCAGCAGATCAGTGAGAGCCAGCACTGACCTGGGCAGGCTGGCAGGAGCACACAGCCAGGCACAGCAGGAGCAGCGGGAGGAAAAGAAAGCACCTCGCTGGGCAGTTGTGTGGTCCAAATATGATGATGAAGCAGCTGCTGGTTGGGCAAAGCCCGGCCTGTCTCGAGGTGATCAGTGAGCAGGGTGAAGTTCTCCTGTTTCTGGCTCATTTGCAGCTTTACCTCTAATATACAGCTGTCTTTCCAGTCATTTGTTTTGGGGCTTTGTTTTTATCTGTTTGATTTTAAATTTTCCTTGCAAGCATTACCTTGTTCTAATAAGGCTTTTTAAAAATGCTTGCCCTGCCTACATAAAGCATGTTAAGTTAAAGTGAGGAGAGCAGGGAAACCCATAATGCAAGGGTCACAGCTCCAGGTTTTGGGTCAAAAACTCAAGGCAGATGTTGTTACTCATTCCATGTGTCCTCCACATCCAGCTTCAACAGCTCTTCAGTTCAAGAGACTTCCTTGGTTTCACTAATTTATCAGTGTCTCTCCTTTGGAAATCTAGTACTTTATTTAGAGACATTTGCCCTTACTTACCTTGCCTTTAGAAATTCAAGTAAATCACCTTTCTGGTCATTCAGTCCAAACTTTTTTTAAAAAAAATAAGTAGTTTCTTCAGAACATCCTCAACTATTTATTGACAGCAAGACTGAAAATGTGTCACCTCCTATTGACTCAGTAAATATTTGGTCATTCTTTCTTGTTCACATGCAGAAGACCCTCAGTGCTACAAAATATATATGTACTTTTCCCTTTTGGGAAGGTGCTGGTGATGAGAGAAATGATACAGGATTCCACACCCCAAGGCTGCACATTATTGTCTGCTCTGTTTGGTGACTGAGCTTTTCTGCTCCCTGCCTGCCCTCCTGAATCTTACCTATAGTTTGAGCTTTTACCTGGCTTTTAATGGTCTCACTTTTGAAAAGGTGAATTTAAAATCCAACAATGGTTCTCCTGCTATACCATCTGATCCCAGTCGACTTTATGTTCTTTAAAGGCCCAGCTTTTTGACTCAGTAATTCTAAGTATTTTTAGTTTGCAGTTGTTGCTATTCTACAGCTGGGATCACAATGTTTTGAAGTAAATCAGATGAGAATTACACTGTGCAGAAAGTAGCAGCAGATATTCAATGCACCTATATTAGGTTAATGTATTCTTTTTATGGATTTATTTTTCTTAGTTCAAGACTTGCAGAAAAGAATAGGGAAAATAATAAAATCCTTCAAACAAGTGATTTACTCTAAATCAGGGATGTGTTTACCTGCCCTACTTAGATGGGAGAAAAAAACAAGTTAGCTAAATGTTACTAGATATGAATATTTTTGTCCTTTATTTCCATAAAGATTAGCTGCATATGGCCCCTTGAGTAAACAATGTGTATTGGCTCATGAGCTCTATCGGGTAAAAAGCAGCATTAAAGATGGATCTCTGCTCTCAGTTCCACTGCAATCACACTACAACCAAGAGACTAAAAGAAACAAAAATGTTTATTGATTACCTTCCCCATAACTTTCTACAAAGAATATTGAAGACCAGCCGGGTGTACTAATGACTTAACTTCTTTCATTTAGTTATGAGGATAGAAGCAAAAAGCAACAGGGAAGCTATTTCTGTAAAGAGGATTTGGATTAGGAAGAGCAATATAACCTTCATTTCTTTCAAACTAGGAATGTTTCCAAGCAGAATACACAGGTATCCTTCAAAATAAGGACTGAAAACCAACTCCACTGACTCTCTGCAGTGCAATAACACAAGGCAGTGTTGTGTCTCCACACACCAACAGAGTGTCTATTTAGAGTGCTGTTACCACAGAGGCCTCCAGCCCTTCCAGCACAAGGATTTACATTCCACTGCCACTCACACCTCTTCTCCTCCTCGTTGGTTCATGGAAGGTAATTCATCCTATCTCTGAACAATCTTCATACAGCTACAGTGCATGGAAGGGAGTTGGACTAATGGCAGAGCAGATGTCATAGTTCTCTAATAAGTTCCCAAACCCCCACACCAATGCACTGCCCTAAAAGTATCTATTCTTTCTTTGACACCTTGGTTTCAGGTTAGAAAAGAAACATCCTGTACAACTGCATTCTGCTTGAGTTCACAGAATTTGAACATTTATCAGTTACTCCAGTGTTTAAGGCATTACTCATGTCAACAGCATTTACTTGCTTTTCATCCTTTCCCCAGAGGATCAGTAAAACAGATTTATCTTTACTTTCTGATCTTTATTCTTCATTGCCACTTTATACAGAAAAGTTTCTGCTTTGTTTCCCCTGCTTCCACATATGGGCTTTATTCCTTGAAATCCAACTTTCTTGGATGCTGTTTTGTCCTCTGTTAATCATCACTTTGCTCTAATTGGCTTTGCCACTATCCTTCTTATTCTGGTTTGTACGACAAAGCGTCTCTGTGCTTTTAAATTTAAAGCCAGTCTTCAGCAGGAGAACTAATGGCAGGTATGGTGATCCCAAAACACCAGCACATGCCTGAAAACCAGGCCTGTTTCAACCCTGGCTGACCACCAGTGGCTTCCCTAACGATGGCTTTTTGTGAATTTGGTTCTGTTATTCTCACCCTCAATTCCATGGTTAGATAGGGCTGCAGACATGGCTGCCTTAGGATATTAAGTTAGCCTGGGAAATTTGAGAAACAAAAGAGCATGTTTGGTCATTTAGAGACTGCAACAAATGGAAATCTGAGAAGAGAAGGCATTAGGGACCCCTGGCCTGTGGCTAATTCCATCTTCAAAAAAAAAAAAAAGCCATTTTAAATGACAACTTATTTGTATAAATGTATTTGATCAATATAATGGAGTATTTACCAAGCTTCCCTAATAGCTGCTGCAGCCTTTATATATATGCCTTGCCTTGTTGCCAAACAGTTTCATCCTCCATGTGCTGGAAAAGCAGAGTTCACAGAATTTTACTGTAAACCAGAGCTATGCTACTCCTCTAAGCCCATTAGAAAGTAAGGAGAATTAAGTTTACTAACAATGAGTTAAATTAATATGGATAGTTGAGTACTGTAAGCAGAGATGTTATTATGGGTATGGGGGATGACATATGAACAAGTATAAACCTAACTCTTAAAAGAATGAGAGTAAAAATGGGCTTTCTATTAACCATAGCCATTCCTGATGGCTCTTAAAAATAAATAAGCTAAAAAGTATCATCTGTCTTTTTATTTTATTAAGAATTGGTCATCACCGTCCCATCTGCTTCATCACTTAATTCCAGAACATCTGAATGTAATATTAAATTAACCTAGCATGGGATACTTATTCCTGTTTCTGTTTAAACAGCAGTATGTTTCAGTTTTGGCTTGATCCAATGTAAGTTTTATGGGAACAAGTATATTACTGAATAGAGTTTTTAAGTTTCCTATAACTATTCTATAAACTGAATGTGTGAATATTCTCTACAGCAAGTGACTCTCCTGATATTAGGAGCCCCATGGCAAAGTTGAATAAATGCTTGGTTATAGCAGCACAGCACAAAGCCATCTGCCTTCCCACGTGGGCCATAGTGCCCAAACTGAGCTTTTGCCTCCTGCACAATTATTTTCTGAGCAACAACTGGAAGAGGCTCCTGATGGTGTGCAGAGGCCAGAACCCCACTGCTTCAAAACCACGGTAGCTGTGAGTCAACAACCATCACCACGTCAGTGAGATGTTACCATGTGGCTGAGGAATAAACAAAACAAACTAAACATAGATTCCACCATCTGAAGTTCATCTGAAAACTGCACAAGTTCAGCAGCTCAGCTGAAGTTGTACTGAGCAGTCATTTCATTAATATTACAGCAGGAGACAAAGGAACCAAACTTCAGGCACCAACATGTTGGTCTTTGGTTTCGGAAGAACAAGTTCACCATGATTCAAAAGCCATTTTCAATCAAAATTACCAGCAGTCACTACTGCAGCTAAAAGATTCTTCTGGTCAGAGAAATGGGTCATTTTCAGTTAGACATCACTTGAATTGATTTTCCTCTGGATTCATCTCAAATATCCAAAGACTTTTTTTTAATTATATAGCAATATAGCAAATGTATTTTGACTCAAATGACTGTTTCAGTACAAACATCAACAGAAACTTAATGGAAAATTTTGAGCAAGGTTTAAGTCAGGTATCACTATGCTAATCCAAACAGAAGATTTGCCAGTGTCTGGGAAGGATTCTATCCTGTGTTGTGACACATTTTTCTTGGGGATGTGCATCTTTCCATCCTTATTTACTTCCCTAGGAACTGACTGGCCTTAATCTGAGGCAGAAGGCAAATCTTGCATATGATTTCCCCACTACCCAGACAGTCTCCTTTCAAGCCTGGTTGAAAAAAGCAGATCATGTGTGCATTTAGATCAGATCAGATATAATTAACAAGAAAAATTATTTGTGTTTACAAGAAAGGATTTACCAAATAAATGTAGGAGAGTCGCTGTTTGACATCTAAGTACAAAGACATCAAAAAAGTTGACTGTGTCCTTAGAAAATGCCTCAAAGAAGTTTGAATTCTTTTACCCATCACAGGATGACATACAATGCCAGACAAGTTTAAAAGCCTTAGGATGTAACTGGTATTATTTTATAAGCACAGCTTATTGCAAAAGAGTGAAATGCAGTTACCACCTCCTTTCCCTTCACTCAAATATTCACCTTAACTAGTGTTAAGATAAAGGAAACGCAGAAAGAGCATTTAAAGAAACGTTAATACTTATGGTCTTGGAATCATAACAGAGTGAGACCATACATTTATGGTGACTTGCCAGGAATTGCAAAACTGCACTGAGCAGTAAATAGCTTTGCAGAATCTGAAACAACAGTAAAACCATTTCCCTGGGCTTCCTAGACACTGGTTTCAGCCAACACTGTGCCACACACGCGGGTTTTCCTGTTCACATGCTGTCAACAAAACAAATGGAGAGTGATTGGATGGTGCCTTTTTCACAGCTGGACTGTGCCAGGACAGCACTGACCATAGCATTTCATAACAGACAAAGAGGAGAGGGAAGAAATGGAAAATCATGTGCAACTAAACAAAATCTGGGTGGTTATACTTGACAAACTCTGTAAAAACCAGATAAACAGGAACAGCAGAAGGGACACAGACAACTTTGGAGAAAGAAAAAGGACAGCCCAGTGTGAGCAGTGAGGTGCCTTGAGAGGGATTAGTCCTAGGTTGGCTCTGAAGCCTCAGGTTGGACTACCTGACCCTTGGTGGCTTCACTTCGCAGATTTATCTTTTCAATTTGCACTGTGGAAAGCATTTTTGAAAACATATGGTAAATGGAGACGTTCTTGAACACATTCCATATAATAAATGTTTTATGTTGCATAATAAATAACCAAATTCAATTAAGCTCAACATAAGAGCCATATTTTGTGAGCATTGTTGGGAATTTTAACATCCAACACAGTTTTAGAGTAAAACCTTTTTTTAGCAGTTTTACAACAGAATGTGAAGTTAGATAGCCTGAAGTCTTCTTTCAGACACAAGAAAGAATCTGGATCTAATTATTGTAATAATCCTGAGAATGGGATTTTGACCTCTCATTGGTGCAATCCAGGAATGACTCCTTTGAATCTTTCTCTTTACCTCTGTGGAAATTAGACACTAGACCACAATTGGTTTGTATTAGATTTTGGTGTGGTGTAACATAGGTGGTTAAATCCTAGCTTCAATGCTTCATTCGTGATTTTTTATTAAACTCATTCAGACTGCCAATATCTTGGAACAAAGTTGGGGGATCATGCAATTGAATTCCTGCCTTCTCAGAAGGAAACAAAACTACAAAGGTCCAAGTGAAAAAACTTTTCTTCTCAAGTTGGGCAGACTTTTATGTGCAGCATATCCTTATTCCATTTTCAAGGTTGGAAATTTTGATCGTTTCAAACTCACAGGGTATTCGTGGAGTGTGTGTGTGGGTTTTTTCTGTTGTTGGGGGTTTTTTGTTACTGGAAGAAAAAATTGGGTGACAAGAGAAAGAAAATTAATCTTTCTTCTGTTTGGACCAAAATTTCAGTAAGTATCCTACTAATTTGGTCTATGAAAAGACAAGTAAGGGTTTATTACAAGAATCATAATAAACATAACTATTTTAACAAAAATATTAGGAACATTTTCAGGTCATTTCCCTGTCCTGGAGGACTGAGATTTAAATTACTGGGAATGTGGAGTCATTAAAGACATGAGTAGATCAAGCTCCTTCTTAGTGATTTAAGGAACTCTCATATGATACACAGTCACTAACAAAACCCACCCCAACAAGGAGGAAGTAACCACCCAAGGTCAGAACAATCAGTATTAATATTAAATTAGGATGACTAAAACCTTAAAAACCATAGGAACACAACTTTTTTTTAAAAAGTCATCCAAGCTTGAGTTAAAGACTGCAGCAGGAGAGACTCCATCACATGCCTATCCTGTTCCAGAATAAGTCTGTTTGAACAGAAAGACTTGCTAACATAATTCATTTGCCTGCTTTCCCCATTGGATTCTGCTGCACCATGCCCCTCTGGAAGCAACATCTGGAGTTAGGAACAGTACAGGCATGAACCTTGCCTATAAAAATAGGCATTAAAATGACTATCCTGAATCTCCTGTGACAACTAGTTATTATATTTTCTATACCAGCTGTGGTATTTCAGTTGTTGGTGCTGTGGTAACCATTGCTGGATGACAACATTTTAGTGGCAGATACTTAAGTTGTACAAAATAGTCTGCCTGCCAAACAGGCAGTGACTTGGTTTGCAGTCTCCCTAATCTACTCGTTAACTAGAAACATTTTTCTAATTCTTCAGCATTTAAATAAAATGGTCCAAAAAGCTTAAAAGGGGAAAAATAGATTCAAAGTTCCTGGATCCTTTGAAGTTTCCATCTGAGACAGTGGAGTTTCCTCAGGTTTTCTGAGGCAGACTGTGGTCCTGTAAGATGCACCTCTTGTGGCTCACCCAAGATGCTATTTGGGAAAATATGGAGTTCTGCAAATGTTATACTATTCAAATAACTTGATGGTTTGGTTACTTATGATGCATGCAGGATGAGTCTGGAAACTACAGCAATCAATTGTGGCCAGGTTTTGGATCATAGTAGATATTTCAGTCCCGGAAACTTATCCAAGATATCCTATAGGCAGGGACTGAGAATGAAACTCATATTGCCACTCAGATACTCTCACTGCTACTGCCATTTCGTGCTTTCATTCTACTACCATCACACTTATCTGGCTTGTTATATTTTATATCTGCATCATAAGATTCCCAGGCCTGGAACAACTTTCTCTGAGATCTTTCTATATAGCACATGCATGGGGAGACATAAATATTTGGCCAGCATTACTAGGTAGACAGCACAAAAAAAAAGTCTTTTACACAAAGATGAAAAGGAGCCTTTAAGACATTTTGCACATAAGATTTGCAGCCCAGGTTCTCAAAGGAAGAAAAATTTTACTAAAGGAAACAAAACAAATTCTTGTCCATACCACGAACACTTCAAGGATTTTCCTACTTCAAATCAGGATGGTTTCAGCCCCTCCAGGCAGAAGTTTCTCAGACTGTTCTGTTCCTCAGTATCAAATTATTTTCTCAGCCATAAGACCACCAACTCTTTAGTATACAATAGGCTTCAGACCAAAAAATCCTCCAAGAAAAAATAATATGTTCTTAGAACCAGTGAAATGGGATTTTAACCAATTTAAACTGAGTGCATCATCCTCACCACCATACCAGGCTTCCATTCCAGTGCTCATCACCCCAGATTGCTTGTTTTGCTGTTTTTAATTTGCTTTATGAATAAAACCACTTACTGGTACAGATAGAAGGTCCAGTGAGCTCTAGTGTTCACTCTGTTTATGTAGGCTACTGTGTACAACAAAATATTAAAGGGCCTGAGCACCTGGTAGCACTCTTGTTTCATTTAGAGAAATAAAGAGCAGTATCCAACAAGGAAAATACCAGGCTACATTATGTTTCATGTTGTCACATATCTCGTATATTTCAGGAAAATAACAGGAAAAAAGCAGGAATAGAAAAACATTACCAGCATTTACGATAACCTGCACCTTGAGTATTAACAGACCTGCTGAGTTTTTTAGCCTTATTCTCTCCTGTAAATATAGTCAGAAGCAAATAACAGACAACTGATGTTGCATTACAGAAAATCACACATCAGCTATATTATAATATTTTAAAATAATGTTACAACCTCTCAACCATCATAGGCTATCAGCATTGCACTAGATTAGTTTTCTGAATTTTTTTCATCTTTGAAAATCTGGACAGAAGATTAGTTTAGGTCATACCATCAACACAATGAGTTTGGTGATTTCTCAGGCTAAATTAAGGACATATCTTTACCACAGGAGCCCAATTTTGCCTTTGTTACAGAAGCTGAGTGCTTTGCACTTACACATGTATTTAAATTTAGCTTTGGTTGCATTTTTACAGCACTAGCTTGTGTGGTAGTGATAACACGGTTTAAGTTATGAGTTATGCATGTATATGGGGGCTTGTGTGCAGGATAAAAATTTACAAGCTAGATTGTAAAGCTATAGTTATCCCAGGCTAACACCCTGTGAGCTCACAGCTATTTTGGCATATGAATGTTTTTGCTGGATATGCTGCATACAAAGTGACATGGTCAGTGGCAAATCTCTGATAGCAATTTTGCATACCTAAAAATATTTTTCCAGCAGAACTCCCCGGTTGTTGTGCTGGCTGACAGCAATACCAGCAAGGGACAATGCTCAAAACAGAAACAATTAAAAAAAAAAAAGGAATAAAAGAGCTGAGTAGTAGACCAGTTAGACCAGTTTCCACGTGGGATGAAGGTGACTTCCAGTTTTACAAGGAAAAAGAGACTCACATAAGATTTAAGGACAGTTTGTTAGAGATCAGTTTCACAGAGAAAGGAATTCCTACATGAACATCCATTAATTAAATAGAGTTGAAGACCCAGCACAGGATGCACACTCATCAGAAACACACGAGCATGAGATCTGGAGTGGGACAAAATCCCTTTTCCAATTCTGGAATTGGAAGGACTGACAGGTAAGCTAAAATTAAAAAGACTCTAGTTGAGGTGTACACAAAAGCCATTGAAATTCAAACAACTACAGAGACTTCCCCTCTCTGAGCTTGCACAATTATACATACACTATATATATATACCTGTAATTCTCTTAGCTCTTTCAAAAAATCCCCTATTCAATGGTTTATGATAACATAAACTGTCCTGATTTACTTTGCAAGTCTGTGCAACATACTGACAGGTTTCACAGCCAAAGGCTGAAGCCCAGCCCCAGACATTTTTTAAAACAAAGCCACAAAATCTCCCAACCTCAAACTGGCATGTTTCACCAGAAAGGTGATGATTTAAACCCACTAAATTTCACACAGAGTAAATGAACTGCTGAAACTTGGTCTTTAACCAATGCTTGGAGCAGACATCAAATTGCAGGGTCTGAGATGAGAAAGGTTCATCCAGAGGACACTGCAACAGGTCTGAGCCCAAATAGGTATAAACAACCAAAGTGAGCTGTACGGCTGCCTCATTATTATACTCAGATGGCCAGAAACATATTTTATGTCCTGATGATGCTGTGTACAAGAGGTGGGGAAACTAGGTCTCTATTATGTAGAGATTTTAAAATATGAGCACATCTTTAAAAAGTTTGAAGGGAAAAAAAAAAAATAAAGAAAAAATCAAATTAAGATCCCGCTGATACTGAGTTTATGTTAATTTGTATGTTTTACTTGAGTCGGAATCAGCAAGATTTATTTTTGTAACAGTTGGAGCCTTTCAGACTTTTTCTCTCTCTCTTGCTGGGTGATATCACACGAGAGCCACGTGCAGTGAGCTCAGGCACCTGAAGGGCTGGAGAGGCCACTCCTGCAGTGCCAGGGGTGGGAGTGGGGTGCTCTGGGAACCAAATATTGCACCCCTGGCAGGAGCCCTGCAGAGCCAGGATGCACAGAGATAGCACTCACCACCTTCTGCACTCATGCAGAGTATTTAGAGAACCCGGGAAGCCTCCCAGGGAAAAGCAGGTTCCCACCACATTCCCTGGGGCTCCAAGCTGAGTCCTAAATGTTCCAACTGCCCTGTTACCTCAGGAATCTCTTGTGTCAGTGGGGAATTCCCGTCCATTCGCACAGAGGCCCCTGAGGACCTGGAAATCACCACATCCAAGTCCCTCTGCTGACAAAGCCAACCCTTGAACCCTTCGCATCAGACCTCAGGAAAGTCATAATGGGTAACAGCATTTAAATACACGGACATAATATGAAGTAAAAGGTAGATTAAACAACAACATTTCTAAATTGAATTTAAGATTTCAAACAAGCGTTAAAATATTTATTTTACTAATGATCCAGATATATAAACTGCACATTAGCTAAGTCATATTACATCCATGATTTAAAACCTAGTTCTTGAAAAATTTAGTCAATACTGGCACTTAATATACACTAATGGCTAATTTTAAATAGATTTTTTTTTTTAAATAGACCTTAAATTATGGGAGACACTATGTTTTATAAAATGAAGGGGTTGCAGGATTTCACAATTTTTTGAAAATATGTTTTGTAGCAGTCACTCACAGATCTTCCTTTGCTGTAGGAAGGTTATCACAGCTTTGTGAAACAATCTTTGCTACCAATATAAATATCCATATAACTACATAAAATGTGACTGTCACAAGGAATTTGTCTGCAAAGAGGACAATAAAGATTCCCCTTCCTTGGAAAGGACCTGTTTCAGAAGATGTTTGAAGTTTTGCTGCTCATTTTGATGACACATAAGGAGACCCACACTCAATACAATATTCTCAGTTCCCAAAACCAGGTTGTCACTAAATCCAAGAGCAAAACACACATAACCCTGACATTCAATTGTGATTCATAGTCAGTGTTAGATTTCATTAGATTATCTCTAAATTTCATTATGATTCTACATTTATTTGAGGTCAACTTTCACAAATTACGATTAAGCCAGCAAAATCTAGTTCACTCCAAGAAATTCGTTTTACTACTAAACATGGGTTATTTCTTAGCATATACCTTTTAGGTTTTACTTCCCTTAATACTATATTTGCCTCTGCATTTGGGCTTCTTCTGTCTTCTTGCTGTTGAGGCAATAGGAGCCTCAAGATTTCTTTCCATTGAAAAAACATGACACATAAAAGTATTTTAATCAGGCCCTAGTTATTTTCAGGAAATACTCAAAGAGTGATTAGAAGCTTAGTGTGGTTTGCCAGATTACCTAGGTATTTTTATGTTTAAATCATGTTGGTGCATTTTCCTACATTAACAACCTAATACAAATTAATGAGGCACTCTAAATACCACTCAATGCAATACTCTTCTTTTGCTTAATTGCATATAATCTTAGTTTAGTTCAGTATAATACTAGCTGCAAACAATTAAATACAATGGTAAAGCAGTTCATCAAACTAAAGGAAGATCTGTGCCAAGCATTCAGACCTCTTTCCCCTGAGGTTAGAAGTTTAAGATCAGAATAATACTGAATCATATCCCTACTTGTAGCCCCATTATCTTTTCCTTCCTTAGTTCTTAGACAAAAATTGATGAAGAAGCCTAACCTCTAGATTTTTATCAGGCAGTAAGAACAGATCCATCACTTGGTATAAATCCACATTGTTTCCCTGAAGTCAATGTAGTTGTATTAATTTACTTGATTCAAGGTCTGGGCCACTGCTTTTATCTATTCAAAGCTACAAGTACCAGATAACAATCACTCAGGGATTTTTTTTTTTTTTTTTGTTCCAAAACCAAATCAGCACATCAAATGCCTGTTTGATCTTGAACAGATTTTACATGTTTTATTGGCATAATAATTTGATACTATTGAAAGCACTGGTTGTATATAAACGATCATTTTTTTCCCCTCTAATTTACCTGTGCTACAGAAGTGCATTGTATGTAGTTATATATCTATAAATAATTAAAATCTAAGAGGGTTGTTGGGAAAATTGTCTCAACAGATCATTAGCCATATTTCACCTGTCTAGACATATTTGCATAGCATTTATCCCCCTCTTTAAAAGGGGCCATAGATTATACAAATCACGGGTGCCAAATGAGGATGGAGTAGAAGCTCCTTTCTCAAATCAGACACAAATCCTAACAAGAGCCACCAGCCTCAAATCATTTAAGTGCTTTCACAAACTACTCATGACTTCTTGTCTCGTGCCATCTAGAACACATCTCACTTCCACTTGACACAGGCCCCCATCTTTCTCATCTACCAACAGCATTGATTTCCACAAACATCTCTGGTGATTGGGATGAAGAGGTTTGAAGGAAGGCTTTAGGAAAGCAGTGATTAGCAAACACCAAGAGACTGTCAAAACATGTCCACCACACTTTGCTTTCCAAGGATCCTTCTCCACAGAAGCCATTTTATACAAGCAGACTTAATGGTGTGAAAATACTGCCTGTGACAGTGGGTGCAACCAAGAGCAGCCTACAAATGAATATACAAAGTACACAGAAAAATCTTTCCTCTCTCAATGAGAATAACTCATTTTACCGGTTTTTTAAGAAATTTAAAAATTTGCTTACAGGTTATCTATGGCAAGGTCTAAATGATCAAGTAAAATGGTTCTTGACATCATCTTCCTCCAATGCAGAACTCCTTCCCATCACAGCTACCAAAAGAGCTTGCACATCAGCTTACTTGATTTACACCCTCTCTGCAGTAGATAATTCACTGCAGCTGAAGCCAGCACCATCCTCCCACATCCCACTCCCTGGCAGCACTTTTGGTGGTAAGCGACACCTGTGGTGGATGTGGAGTTCAAGGAGGGCATTAACCTCTCCTGTGCTGGTGATTTTCCCTCGGACTATAACATCTCACCACTGCCTTAAACACGCACAGCTATCCCACTGAAAGCAGCCTTTCCTCATTAGCAATTTCACAGAGTCCGAAAATAATGATGTGACAACAAACTCAACAAAATTTGCTCTAGGGCACAACAAGAAATAGACAAGATTTCCATATTTTTGGAGGACAATTTACTGTACTTGAAAGAGATAAATTCTTTCTGTTTACATTAACCGCCTCACTATTTGGTCCAATTATTCTGACTACTTCAGCAATCATGTTATGCTTGTTCAAGAAGAAAGAAATAACAACAGCTTATCTTGTTGAGAGCAAAGAACAAACAGTAAAAAATCAGTGGATGCACTTAAGCACTACAGTTGTTGCTATTGTGCTAAAGAGATGATTCATGTTCTCATAGCAACTAGGGTGAAAGAAAAACGTTCTTCTGAAAAGGATTCTGTTGTAGTGGTTAAAGAACTCTTGAATAATCAAGCCAAATGGAGGGGGGAAAAAACACTTCCCTATGAAACGATGTGCACTGAACTCAAGGACATGTTGATCTTTATATTATATCGATCACCATACGTATCGCAGTTAATACTCTGCCACTGTGGTGTGGTATGGAGTGAAGACAAAAAAGGACAGCATCAAATCTCAGAAAGCACTTTAAAGAAGGTGAACCTTCCAGCCAACCCCTGTGGTAAGTGAATGTTTATTGAGGCTTGCTACAGGAGGAATCTGTATCAGATATTCAAACCCAAACGCTCCTCAGTCAAAACCATTCATACAAATGATCAGTACCAGCTCCTCACAAACTGCCCCATGCATTTTGCATTCACATGGCTAACTGGCCACAAACAGCAAGCACCAAATCTTTTCTGGCATTGCTGTCACGCCACGCTCATGTGTCACTTTGCTCTCACTGGATGCACATCACAGTCACAGCACATAGCAGGGAACTGGCAGGAGTGACAGGGAAGTTCGAGTGGACTGTGGTCACGTTAAGCTGACTTCATGGTTTCAGTGCACTGTGATCTTGTCCTCACCCATTGAGGTTTACACTGTTACCACAGTCAAAACAGATCACAGTTTGCTAGCACATCACTGTCATGTTTTATTCATGCTGAATATGCTCTATTTTTCCCCCCATCCATTCATGGCACAACGGCTTTCATAAAGCACTTGGGAAGTGGCTGCAGGCATGGAGGGCAGGCTTGTCCTTGACCTGTGTTTTAACGCTGTCCTTTGCAGCAAGCTTTGGTTTCAAATAATGGCCAGGTTGTGGAATTAGGAATCAATATTCAGAAGCCCTGGCAAGAGAGAGGGGGTTTAATTTCCTGATACATGTCAGCATGACAGCAAGTTAGACCTAGGCCAGGTAGCATCGGTTACCAGCACTACCTTCAGGGGCTGCTCCAAGGATGAACTTCCTGAGAAAGGATAAACGCATTTGGAATCAGCTGCGTTTCCTTGGCTTTACTCTCTTTTCCTCTCTCACTGTCTTCCTCTCTCTCATCATCCCCCTGTTCTGCATTCACTCTTGGTGCCTTCTCCATTTACAGGAGGCTCAGCTGTCCCCAGTCCCCCGTGGCAGGACAGGAATCTCTGCTGCTGGCAGGACCAGCTCAGCCTTGCTGGCCAGAGCCCCTTTGGATGACAGAGAGCCACAGCAGCCAGAGGTAAATGTACTAAGTCTCTTGAACCAAGAGCTGGGCAAAGAATTACTTTAAAGATTCATAGAATCACACCCAAATGAGGGGATACCAAAAATATGCCTTTTAACCTTACCAAGGTATGTTCTGTGTTATCCCTGCATGGGAGTCTTCAGTTGGTGGCCAGCAGCTGGCTGCAAGATGGGTTGCAGCCTTTAATGTTCATTTCCTCTGCAAATTCGTGTTGCAATTCTGCAGCCACAGAGATCTGTAAGCAACCTGTAATTAATAGTTTCATCCATGTAACACTCAGAGTATCTGCCCTGACAATAATTACTATTTTGGCTAAAGCTGTAGCGGTAAATTCTCTTAACAGTGTTTGCAGCAAATTTTGACAGCTTTATACAGGGGCGTGGAGTGGTAGCACGGTATCTATCAAGTGATCATTACCCTGTTTCCTTAACCTTACCCAAAGCTTTTTAGGAACTTAGGAATACCCTATGGTTTCACCATGCCCTCTCTACATCAGCTGGGGTTTCGGCAGAGAAGCAGAGCAGGGTATCAAAGAGCCCTGGGAGATGCTGGACTGACTCAGACACCACTGCCACTGGGACAAAGCTGCTGTGACTGCTGCAGAGTCCTGCTGGCAAAGCACAACTGCCAGCTCAGCACTGAGCCCTGGGGCTCATGGTGTGTGTGCTACAGAGATCTCCCCTGGTTGTGATCCCTGCCCTGGCTGTTCACTGAGCATTTCTGAGACAATCATTGGCACACGTGCTCCTTCAGAGTTGTCGAGGTACCCAGAGATATATCGAAACAGACATGCAGATTAAAGCACTGCCTCGTTAAGCAAATAGGTTTGAATTTCATTGAGGCTGTTGTATTTTTTCAAATATTTGCAAGATAGGTAAATATCTAATTAAGAAATATTCCTCTGCTTCATTTAAGGGTCATGTTGCAACAACTAAAATAACTTTCTGTGGACCAGGTATTCACACCCTGAAAAACTTGCCCATACCAAGATTAATCTTTGCCCTACATTTAGCAGCTTAGTCCCTCTTTTAGTTTCTTTGTGCTATTTAACAACTCCACCAGTAAACTTTACTCTAAAATTGCACTGAGAATGTATTTGCACCTGTGCAGAGGTGGGAGCATTCCTGACATGAACTTTTCTCCACTTCTGCAAGGTCTGGGAGCTCGTACCCAGCTGAAGTTCTCAAAGCACTTTTCCCCATACACAAGCAATTCAGGAATAGGCCAAAATGTCTTCTAGCTAATTTTGGTTTCCAGAAAAGTTAAGCTGCATGTATATGGCTCTATTATGATTAAATGATGCAGATCTAAGTACTCTGAGTTTACAAAAAGAAAATGGTTATGAAGTGACTGTTTTCACTAGCTCTCTTTGTGTGCTTAGAACGTAATTAACTGGAGGACAGGCTTGCCCTGGCACAAGTCAAAAACGATTTAAACAGAGATCTTTCAAATTAAATGTTTGAGAGCCTGCTTGTGGGTTTTATGGATTTCAGGAGGGCAGATTGTATGGGAACAACACAAGAAATGCCCGTTTCTTGCTTGCCCACTCCTGAAGAATTACAGCAGATGATTCACGAGGCTGAGGGCACTCTGCAATGCAATTTATGGTGTCAGTGGCACTTCTTGACACAATAAAGAGAGACTAAAACACTCTGGTTGGGTCCACAGGAAAACAATCATCTCCAGTAACAGCAAGCTGGATGGCTGGGCTCTGCCAGCCTGGTTGTTCCTCTAAGGGTCAGATGGGTGACCCCATATCAATCACTGCTGACTTGCCAGCTCACCTCAGCTCCAGGGGAGTTCCAGCCCCAAATCACCATGCTGTGGTGAATGCCAGCCCCAAAAACACCTTCCTGTGACAGCTTGCCTTGATCTTGAAAGGTACTGTACCCTGCAAAAGAGTTTGCTATGGGAGACTAAAGGCATTTGGTTGTGGTATGATGTGGAGCCCAGCATGGAAAGAAGCTCCATCTTTTATCACAGCAAGATGATGGAGTTTAACTCACTTGGACCTAAATTTTCCACTGTCAACAGTACAGTACTTATTAAACCAGCAGCAATCTCCTTGCAGGCATTGTACTGTAGTTTAAAACAGGTTTTTGTCAGCATTAGTGTCAGCATATTACAGTGCCTGCCACCCTCCATGCCAAGCTAAGCCAAGGGACATAATCTTCATGGAGACTCCAATATTCAAGGGATTTCTCAAGTCTGGTTGAATTTACTGAGAACCAGCATAAATTATCCAGGATGGCTTCTAGGGGCAGAAAATGCTCTTGAAAGCAGAGGCCCTTTTTCCTAAAAGATGAATTCTCAAATGTTCATTTTGGACACAAGCCAGATCTGCTTCCACGGTGGCACCTCTACGAAAGCAAAAGTTGAAGCTTGATAGCAAACATGCCCTGTATTTTTCTCATGTTACTTTATTTTGTTCTTTCTCTGAGCATGCTAAGTTATTAATGTTGTGGTAGGGTTATGATCCAAGTCAAGTTGAATAAGGGTAACTGCTGCTGAAACAAGTGGTTCCCAGGCCTCCAACATGTTCACACCACTACCTTCATGCACAGTAAAAAAAAAAAACCAACAAAATCCACAGTTAGAGGGCAGCCACACCAGTCTCCTGATATATATCACACTACACAACCACATGAACAGCAGTGTCTGATCCAAGGGATGCAGAAATGTGTTTCTGGGGCTAGCAATGGATGTTTTCTCCTCAAAAGTTGTGGTGTAAAAAAATTAAGCTTTGGCTTGTACACAGCAGACTCTCCTAGTAAACCCTACTGGAAGAAGGCCTAAATTAGCCTTATTAAGACTAATTTCTCAGAGAATTCACCTCTGTCCCCTCTTTCCTCCAGAACAACCTTGAAATCACTGCCGAAATGCCTTTGGCAGCAAGGAGTCACATTTCTGCTTGGTTGCCCCAGATGAGATCTTGAGTGGCATGGATTACATGGAGCCCAGTCAGGAAACACAGGGATCTTCTGCTTTAGCCAGATATATCCAGACCTGGAGGTCTGCTACAGCTGTGTCGGCAATTCAGCGAGTGGCAGTGCCAGAAATTAAATACAATATCGCTTTTTTTGGCTGCCAAAGTAGCTCTAAGGAACCATTTACACTGAGTACTGCAGAGTCCAAAATGTGGGAGGTATTGCCCAAAATGCAAGTGAAAATGTGACTTTAGAACTGCACATTGGCAACCAGCCTTCCCACTGCAAACAAAAAAAGGCCAAGACCATTCCCAGGATGAAGCAAGGAGGGTTGACTCCCCACCAGGGTTAGCAAAACCTGAAAGAAAACAAATCACCACACCATGATCCAGGAACGGTATGGCCATAATGAGATGTGCTGTCCTTCTCAGAGCTTTGGGCTGACAAAAATTTACATGAAGTGGGCTTTTGGAAAGCCATCCATCTCTTGAAAATAGGGTACCACTTATACATTAGTTGCTGGAGATATAATTTGTGTTCAAGCCACAGTGAGCCAGGTCTTTGATTTAGCGCAAGTTCCTCTTAGGCCAACACAAAACCACGAGGACCAAATGAACAATTCCCACAAACTATGATTTGGCTTTCAGTCAGTCCCTTTAGGGATCTATTTGTTTTCCACTCATTTTTTCTTTCCCATGGTTTTCACTGGGATCACTTCAGTCTTTAAAGATGGTTTGCATAGTGTAAGAAACATATTTCTTACAAAAGTAGGCTGCTCCTTTCTCCAAGCACTGCTCTTTGGACATTAGATTTGTACTATTTCTCATAGCTATTTCCGTTCCTCTGCAAGTTACTCTTTACCAGAAATATTATTCCAAAATGCTCTCAAGTCCAGTAGGGTTATCTGGTGGGTACAGTATTACTTACAATGGCATCTCAATCCACCTTTATGAAGTATGAAAATACTGAGAAAACAGCACCGCCTTGCTCTTCCACACATCCAAAAAAAGTGAGAGGGAAGAACATCAAACCAATTTTCCCTTCGATTTTTAAAGGATAAAACAGCTTCTACCGGATATACTTGCAGAACTGGAGGAGTACTTCTCAGCAAAAAAACTATCTGGTACATTTACTGCTGGGCATCCTGAACAGAGTTACCTTGATAAAACTGCTCCTTGGTATTCCCATTGGCTAAACATACAGAAAGTTCCTTCTATTCACCTTTGTGTCCCGTTCATAAGTGAACTGCTTAAACAATTCCCCATTCCAAGCTGTCTCCCTGACTAATGGGTTCTTTTATTGACAGCTTGCCAGCAACAGCCCTAAAGTCATCCTGAGAACATAAATGCAGCCTCTTGAGCTTTCTTCAGTGTGTTAGAGGACGCTTTCAGTAATGTCGACAAAGCTTTAATGGTGTGAACTCGGAGCTCGAGTACTACTGAGCACTCCAGCGATCAACACCCACAGAACATTCAGAGAGTTTCGTTCCAAAAGTATTTTAGGAACCCTTGAAATCAGAGGCTTTCTCTCTGCTCTGCAAGAGCTCATTTTGGAAAACAATTTAGGCCATTTTTAGTTACAGAAATGTTGAGATAACCCCGCTCATGGTGTCATTCTCCTGTTGTCTTTGTTTCCACAATGTCACGCTTTCAAGCTGCCTCTGCCTTTGCTGTCCAGAGGGGCTTGTCTTTCCAAAACAGCTCTGAACCACCATTAACATACAGCAAAAGCAACATTTCTTGTTCCAGCTCCATCCTGAGCAGCTCAAGAGATGAACATGTCTCACCAGCCTCACTGCCTGCTGCGTGTTATTATCCTTTGACTAAACCTAGAGTAGGCTTGAGGCTGCTCCAGCTCGTGGGGCGAAACATGATCGCGCACAGATCCTCGGACAGCTTCCCTTTGACCGCTCCATGCTTGTGAACACAGCTCATAAAAACCCCTGGGTCACAGCAAGGAGTCCTGAACTTCTTTACCTCATACTTTTCCATCATATAGAGCCATAAACTCTTTTGGAAAATTAGTGCCTTGTGTCCCATTCTTGCTTTAAAGCGTCTGTCGTCTCCTTTTCCACCAGCTCAGAGCGCATGTGCTGCAGCACAGAGCCAGCACAGAGCCCCTGCTCACTCCCTGTCCCAGCTCACACAAACTTCGGGCTTTAGGGCTTGTCTACAGACAAAAGTTTTGCTGCTTTAACAGTTTTTAAATTATCTAAAGCAGTGCAAAAGCCCGCATGGAGGAAAGGCTACTGGTTTGCGACCATCCTACACACAAATGAGACAATTACGGGTTGATGCAGCTATTATGGTAACTTCCTGATTTAAACTAATTTGATGTAAGCTGGTTATAAACCAATTTAAGTGTGTCCAATCAGAGACATACACTGGTTCAGCTAAATGGATTTTGCAGCTGAACTGATGCTACTATTGTGCATGCACAAGCCCGCAGGCTTGCACAGCCTGTTTCTCCATTGCTTCTGTCTGCTTTCATTTACACCAGGGCTGTAAACGTTCCCAGCTCCTGGCAGTACAGCTGAATGCCCACGCAGAACAAGTGGAATGTTAGTACAAACCCAGAATTTTTTCGTTTCCCTGTTCCCAAAGAAGAAAAACATTAGTATTTTATCACGCAGCGTACAACTCTCACCGAGGAGCTTCCTGCAGGCAGCAGGCAGGCATAAGAACTGTCACAGGAATGAAAACACAGTCTCATATTCCAATGGCAACGGATTCTCATTGCAGCCACAAAGCCCAGCATACATGTGGACTCATTTTAAAGGAAATGGAGGTGTTACCCTCAGGTGAAGCCAGTGAAAACGGGCAGAATTAGGTGCAGCGTCTGTAGGTGTTCCTGGAGAGCAGGAGAGTGATTCCCTGGCCCATGGCAGCACAGAGGTACCGTGGGGAAAGGGACAGCAGAAAGGCTGGTGCTCAAAGGAACCTTGCAATGACTTTCACTTGCTCTCCATCTCTCACTGAGAGTTCTGCCTTTGTGCAATGAATGCAGGGAGTCCCTGGTGGTGCTGCCCTGGTCCCAGCTCCTCACTCAAGCCTCAGTGACCCTGTCCTGGAGTCCCACTGGAGCTTGATGCTCCTCCTGGCCCATCAGGTTCCTCCTCGTCTGATTTTTCATGATGGTGGCAATCTCCCCAGGCCACATTTCCTTCTGACCCATGCAACACGGCTCATCATTAATCATCCCCCCCACCATTCAAAAACCTGCTTTTGTTAATAAGAACAGATATATTTTGGGAGTAAAGGCCCAGATTTTAAGACCATTGTGTTCCCAATGATCCAATCCAGTATATGAAATCCAGACAAGTTTGAAGTGACCACAAGAGCTTGTCCTTAAAAATACTTCACTCCCTGTAAAAATTGTGGGGAAACCCCAGTATTTTTATTGTAATTGAACAGTGCTCTGAATCGCATTTTAAGTTTTTCCATAAAAAAACCCAAAGCCATTTTCATCAGAACATTCTAAGAATTTCCTCATCAAAGTTCTGCATGGCTGAAAAGGCATTTTTCATCCAAAACCAAACATTTTGCAAAAATATTTCAACCAGCTTAAACAGTAATGCAATTTTAGAGTGCACAGATACAGGTCCAACATAATGATATATTAGAATGTTGAGCTATCACTGGCCTGTGATACTACAATCTCTTAAAAGCTTGTAGCATTTTAATAAGAAGTGAAGTCCAATTCAAAGCAAAGAGAAAACCCTTAAGCTCAGAGTAGACATATATAAACTGACAAGCTGACTATATTATCTAAACTGCTGGTTTATAGCTGTATTATGCACTCAATCTGAAAAAAAAAAAAAACATAAAAAAATGTATAAAGATAAGGTACTAGTGAGGGGTGGAGTTGTGTTTTTTTCATTAGATACATTCTTTGATTCCCCTGCCTAAAATGCTGCAGTCAGCAGTAGCTTAATTCTAAGTTATAATTAGGGTTATGCATTAAACCAGGACTCTTGAGCATGTCTAACCTAAAGAAGTTCAATGCATAAATGAAAAACAGACCTGTGGCTGGCTGACTTGGCATCAACCAGGATACCAATATATAGTAACAGAATAAATTTAAAATGAAAATTAAATGTGGTCATTACAGCTTAAATTGATGTTATATTTGCCAAATGTTTATGAAAGGAAAATTTAAAGATAAGCATGAATTTGGAGGAGGCAGTGTGACCTAATACACAGCAGCTTGCTGTGACTTGGGGTGCATTTTAAAATAATTTAACACCAATGTTTCAGAGTACCAAAATGAAGTAAAATTTTTTTCTTCTTTTTTCTTTTTCAAGATTATTTTCCCCCAAACTGCACATGGCATTTAAATGCACAACTGCATGGTACATTTTAGCTAATGAAAGACTATTTTTAACTCTCAGAAATTTTGTTGCTTAACAGCACCGGTTATTAACACCAGCAAGCTGGAGAGAGAAACAAAATTCTGATCTGCGGGAGACTTAAAAGCCTTAGAAAATTTAGTAAAGATGCCTTGATTGGTAGGATATTACTGTTTATTTATTATCTTTTTTATTTCTGGCATAAAAGAGGGAGAGCCTAGTATCTTTAAGGACAGTTTCCTTCAAAAACTGAAGAAGACAGTGAACTGTGGAGAGGAACTTTTCCCATTTTCTGCATTTCAGCAAATACTTCGCTTGGTGTGAACCACATTATTTTTGGGTGCTTCTAAGCCCTTTTGAGGTTGTTTAGTACCAGTTTGCATTTCACAAGTGTGCAGCCTAATCTCACGCAAGTCAAGTATTAAATGTGTGATTGCCATGCTCATAAAACCGGAATCACAGAAGCGCAAACCCGGCCGGCAGCAGTGGCTGAGCATCACTCACATGTGAGATACGATGTGGGGACGCACCTCGACACACCCACTGCTCTCCGGATACTGGGGAAAATGGCCACAGCCTCGATTCTCTCTGCTGCCAGCAAAGGAGCAGGCTGCAAACGGAGCATTCCACGGGAGAATTCCCAGCTCTGGGAGCAGCGCTGAGTCCCTCCACTGAGCTCGACGCTGCAGCACGTGTTTAAAGCCCTGCAGAGAAGTGTCAGCTTCTGTGTTTCTGTGCAAATTAGGTGCAAACCAACAATGGAAGCGCTTGTTTAGAAAAGGCGGAGGCTTCTGTTCTGTTTGTTTCTTCTCTTTGCGATTATATTTGCTCAGTGAAGAAGCGAGGTGCTGAGCTCTCCAGCAGTAGCTCGGCCATTTGGATACGGCTCATTCAAATATGAATAAACCTCGTGTTTAAGCATGTGCTTAATTTTAAGCAAAAGAGGTCCCTTTGAAGTCATACCATAACAAGACATGCACCTAATGTTAAAACATATATTTAAGTGCTTTGCTGGATTTGGGCCAGAACGTCTTGTTTGCAGGATCCAGCCTTCAATATGTAGGTTCAGATCTTAATTTGCAGACCTGATCTTAAGGAATAGGATTGTGCAAAACTGAAAAAACTTGCTTTGTTATCACATCCCTTCTGAATCCCTTGGGTCTCAGATAAGCCCTGTGGACATGCCTTTACACACGGCTGCTGCAACCACACCGAAAAGTTGGCCAAACTTCAAAGAACAGAAACTTCATTTTATGTGTGTGTGTCTATGTGTGTATATAAATATATATACACGTGTGTGTACATATGCATGTCATGCCTATGTGTGTGTATATGTATCAGCCTAGGAGGCAATGAATTGGAGTTAAACAATTGTTTTTGTAAGATGTATTGATTACATCAGTGATGTTTCCTAAATAATTAAAGGTTTGCTTTGATCTCTGATTGTAGGCTTGGCTTTATGACAGCTAATGTGAGCATCTTTAACTGGTTCCATCCTACACTTACCTCTTATACAGCCTCACACGGGGTCATTGCCGTTCATCTGACAAGAAAATGAGTGAATTCAGGAAGCAAAACTAGCACGAAACTCTTCCACGAGAGAGAGAGGGGCGGGATTGTGTTTTCTGCCAGTTTACATCTCCGAGCTGAATCACGGAGGTCAAAGCTTCGCCAGGGCTGAGGCAGGGATGTTGCCTGAGCAGGCAGGTGGGAGCGAGGGAGGTGCCAGAGCTCCCGCAGCCCTCGCTGCTGCTGAAGTGTCAAACTGCTCCCTGGCACAGCTGCGGGGACCAGCTCACCCCTCCGCAGCAAATCCTCCCTCCGGTGAAACCCATACCCAAGCTGAAGAATACAAACAGGGATTCTTATGTAAAATACCTCCTTTCCTTAACACTGTCCTTTTTTTTTTTTTTTTTTCAGTTACAATTGCTAGTTGAGGAGACAGAAGAGGTTAATCATCACCCAGCTGACTGCAGGCAGCCCAACAAATAAGCAGAGATCAGCTCAGAGGCCCTCAGCTCATGTAAATCACCACCGTTTCATCAAGCTTGGAGCTTACACCATCATGCACTCACTCAGGATCTAAAATCCAAATCTGTAAATGAAAATGATGCTAATTACAGTTCACCACCGAGAAACAACCTTAACTTTAAGGAAATGAAGGAAACGGGCTTGCTCCGTGACAGTCGATGTCATATTGCCATACAACTAACTTAAAGTTGTATAAGTTAGATTATAACTTTTGAAGAAGCAATTATGATTTTATTGCACCCACTCTGCTGATGATTAATGCAGAGAGCCTAGGGGAAAATGCATCCTATCATTTGCTAACATGCACTATAATTATGCATACCTCTCCAGGTACTGTAATTTAGGACTTAAAGAGCAACATTCTGAACGAGGACTGCTGCACTTGTAAAACATTACAGATGTGTTATCATATAAATGAGGTAGCTTTGACATGATAGTGTTCTAATAAATCCTCAGCTAAGATTTGGAGACAAGATATGTCAAAAGCAAAATCCAAACTCTCTCTTAATCTTCTACATAAACTGTTTATTTTTTCTGAGCCCTACAATAATACATGTGTCAAGAAGGCTTTGATGGTTTCTAGATTAAAATACAGTTGGGTTGGATTTCTTTCCACTTTACAGGTCATCTTGAGAATGCTCATTTTAGTTAAATTAACTCAGCTATTTGCAGGTTTCAAATGTGAAGCAAAATAAAACAGTTTTCACCAAATTGGGAACTTGTGAGATGAACTTCATAAATAACAAACTTCTTTCACTCCATTTCAGTGAAAGTTTTTAAATAGCTAATGCTGAATGATCTTCTGTCAGCTGGAGAGTTTCATTTTAAACCATTTGCAATAAATCCAGAAGAAAAAAAAAGAAAAAGACACCCCAGATTGTATTCAGTGAGATGAATTTATGAGCCCCCTCAACTTATGTTCATTTTGTTTATTTTTTATTTATATCACAATACTGACCTGATGTCTCAACCAAGACTAAGATCCTATTCTGCTTCACAAGACATTGGAGAAGGAGTTTCCATCTCCCTGCACAGCTTAATTTACAATCAACAATAGAAGTCTGGGACAGGGAATAGCAGAAAAGCAGTAACATGTCAGGCCAAATCACAGGTAAAAAGTTGGGAATAAAACTGAATTTTTCGGTGCAACCTGAATTCAATCATAAGTGTTCTTGATGCTGCCTCATTACTAGCAAAAACATTGTTTTTCTTTTTAAAATACACTGTACAGAACAAATCACATACACAGACACACTCACAAAACTCTAGGCTGCTCCTGGAATAAAATAGCAAGGTCCATCCGGGCTTTTAGTGAGGAATTTCTAAAGCTGTCTCGGTAAGTATTAGGGAAGGAAGAAAAAAAAAAAAAGCCAAATAAACAGGAAAGGCAGGATTTAACATAATAAGGCGTGAACAGCAGTTGGAAGCTATACCAGCATCTGCTCTAATTATGCTCTGTGAGTGGTTCAACTGCATTTTGTGGTTGACTGTGCTGAAAGCCTCCCATAAGTTGAGCTGGTAGAATTCTAGATTTATTGCTATTCAAAATCAATGGCTAAAATCAACGTATATGTGTAGTTATTCAATCCAACTTGCATTGTCAGCCATAATTTTTCATCAATTTCATATTTTTTGCCAAAACAACAACATAAATTTAAAAGCTTTTTAACAATGTGACCACAGGAAAAAAATCCAAGAGAGCTATTTAATCTGATATACTGCAAACATATTGTTTCCCAAAATCAGATTATTTTCAAGTCTATTACACTGAAGCTATTTTTCAAATTTTAAAAGGAAAACTCATATTTTTTGTTCCATGAATATTACCCAACTTTATGTGTCCAATTCTGATTTTTCAGCCTGCAAACAAAAATTCATTGTATTCTCCTACCTAATTGAAAAAAAACAAGCTCAAATGGGGAAAATTTTATTATTTTTATTTTGGTTTTCTGAAAACATTCTGTTAATTCTTTGCTATTTGCCTGATTTTTCCTGATGTGACAAAAATTGGAAGACTCTTTCTGTTATAATCATAATTCTTACAATTGCTCTCATTGCTGGTAAAACCTGAGGTATTTGTAAAAAAAATTTGGCTTGTCTCCTGTCTTCAAGTTTTTAAAGAAAACTGAGTATATTCAATTTCACTCAGTATTCACATATATTTCAGACAGAGAAAGTTCTCACAATACCTGGTAGTATGCTTTGAAAATTATTGCTGCTCATTTTTCCAGAAATGCAGGAATCTCTTCACTTCGTGATCTCCTCCAGCCTCAGCTTTCGCTCAGTCACATTAAAAAAACACATTAAAGTTTTGTAGGACTCTTAAATATCCTGTCCTGCAGAAACTGATACCATGCTTAAAATTTAAAAAATAAACCTATTTTACTAAAAAACTTCTCAGGAGATTTTGGTAATCCTGATAATTTCAATATTTCTCTCCAACACTCTAGAGAACATAACTGATTCCTTCCAACTTGATGTCACTTGGAAGATACCAGTCCTCAGTTTCCTTTAATAAAGAAGGATTTGTAAACACCTCATTAGCAATAATGAACAAAAATCAAAGAGGAGGTGATTTTGCCCTGCAGAAAGTGATGGAAGAGAAACAAATTACACTTTTGCTCGGGTCACGGCCTCTAAGGTTAATGCAAAGCCAGCTGACAGTGACTGAAACAACAGGAACACCAAAAGGCAAGGGCACATCTGAATTGGGTCCTGCGTCAGTCCATCGAGTGAAACAGGTTCCTCAGCACAACTGAACCCTTTCTGAACGACATTGACCAAAAAGACCCAAATTGAGATTTGGCTGTAGCAGGAGTTGGCCTCAGATACTGCAAGAAGCCCCTCCAATTGCAGACCACCACCAACAGAGAAAAACTAGATGGCCAAATATTTCATAAGCTAGCTCTTTTTTGATTATTGCTCAGAACAAATACGCAAATTACAGAATTTCAAGTAGGAGTAAATGTTCTTATACTGCAGAGCACGCACTAAAATATGTGCACGCGCCATCACAAGATTTGCGTCTTTACAAATATGGCTGAACTTGTTTCCATAATGGTTCGTGTTTGTTCTTTTCCCTCTTCACATTTAGTTGATGTAAATTGTAGGTTTCATGTGCTCTGAAATGATGTTCACTTCATCAGCATTTCAGCACTATTTTATCTGTATATAAAGATCCAGCATCCTCACCCCTAACACTCTTCTTCACATTTTTTACCTCAGATCCTTTATACTTTGTGCGATACTCTTGCAGCGACTTCCTCCTCTGACTCATCCCCACAAACCAGCACAGCAATTTTGTGTGCCACTCAAGCAGGTTCTGCACATGTCTGGTGTTGCATCACTCCCTGTTGGATGATTTAACAGCACAGCACTGCATGGTAGCCAAGATCATCACGACAAGGTTTTGAAAGAAAAGGACAAGTATGCAAACTTGCTTGCACTCACCATTTTTATCACCTTCTCAAACTAAAGAAATTTGTCCACCAATGTTTATGCATTTTAATAGAGCTCGGCTCTGGCTACACTGAATAAAGGAAATACTGTCCTTGCTTTGTGAGTTAAAGAACAGACTAATCCTTGTGTGCTATAGTGGTTCCCAGGGATGCCGACCCTCTGGTAGATTTTAACTGGCCTGAACGACCTGCTGCAGATCAGTGAAGTGCAAAGTTGACTGGACACAATTCTGTTGAGTGCTTCTTGGCTATAACAAGGCTCTATCTCCTCTCAGTGCATGGTTCATATCCTCAAGACTGCCCTGATGATTGATACAGACAGCTGTCAGCACCTACTGCCTGAATGCCCGGCAGGAAAAGCCAATACTCACAATCATGGAATCACACGGAAGTGACAAAGTGAGCAAAACATACTTCTTATGCAAGGTGAGCTTTCAGACCTCTGCTAATCCTTCAGAACCATTTGGAGGGATTTTTCATTTCCTCATGAAGACATGAGTTTGATAAGAGGTGTGAAGTAGATAGCGTTACACTGCTGTTAGTGACAAAGCAACTTTGTCTCTACCTTGATTGAAAGTGGCCTTGGGAAGGCTCCAGTAAAGAGAAGAACAGAAAATTGGGAAATATTCATTAATGGTACCCCAGTGGTATTTCAGTTCTATCTTCTTCTCCCCCTTCTACAAATGCATTAGTCAATTTAAAGACAATATTCACATCAGATCTACACATGACGTGCTGGGCAATTTGAAAGTTTAATCTTCAGATGGAGGTGCACAAATATGTGTCACTGGTGACTTGTTTTATTTGCCCTATTACTACAATCCAAATGTTTCAATTTTAATGTCTCCTTCCACAGGGGAAGAGGCAAAGCTGCAGGATGACAAGACAATTTTTCCACTCAGTAGACAATAAACAATAATATACACCTTTAGATGCACTTAGCCAGGATGGACTTTGCTGATTGTGTTGGTGTAGATGGCAAAGGGAGGACTGGAATTTTGAACCAAAGTTTTCCCTTTCCTGAAGGGAAGCAAATTTTGTGTTGGATGGTACTTGCAGAAAGCATCACACGTTATTATTTGGACATGAAGTCACAGATTAAGTCTTTGTGTTGTGCTCAAAAGAAAAGCTCCAGTCTTACAAATTTATAGTCTTCTAAATCCCAGTACCAGGACTGCTCTACACAATACAAAGTATAAAATCCCATCCAGGTTCACTCAGGCACAGATCTGCTTCACAAATAGGGGTGTAGACAGAGATGTCACAAGATGTTCTGTGAACATTTCAGGAGGGAAAACTGATGAAAGCCCCAGAGGCCCAACCCCAGTGAATGTGTGGGGGCAGTTGCATTCCTTAGTTTATGTCAGAGGAGAAAATCTGAGCAGGCAGCACAAGCAAAGCTGTGTGGCACGGAGTGCACACACTGTTGTGAGTTATAAATACAAAGAGAAGGAGAAACACCAGTTTGAGTCACCAACACACTCACACATCTTTGGGTAGAGATGTAGTAAAAGAACAAAAGCATTATGGTATTTTTTAACTTTATCTTTAAAAAGAAACCCAATCAGACTAAGGAAATATCCCACTAGATAATCAAAAGGTTACTTGACAATAATTTCAATTCTCACTCTGGCACACTAGTCATTCCCAGTCCTCCAGAAATCTGCTGTATTGCTCTTTGGAGAGTTCTCAGAGTCCCAGCACATCAATGGAAGGTGGTTAAGTTACACAAAAATCTCTGCAGTGTTGCTTAGGAGCCAATCTTTGGAGTCTATAATGAAAATCAACATCTGTGCATTCCAGAGACTTTGAACTTCAGGTGTTTCACATTTCCTGCTACTCAATTTATGGAAAATGCAAATGAAAGTAAAGCAGATAAATGTTCTTTAACAACAGGAGGGGTTTGTTGTGTTTGAAATTGCATTGTTCTGAGGGAGTGGATTAATTTAGCCACTACCCAGGACACCAGAGGTTGTGCTTAGAGTGAAGACAAAACAGAATCTGCACATATTTTGATAAGGTTACATCATCAGGACAGCAACAATAAAACCAGCTTGCCATTTCTGTGCAGACCAGTTTTCAAGCAGGAGGTGTCTTGTACTCTCCCTTAATAATGAATCAGGCTGAATGACATTTGAAATGGCAATAATTTCCCCAGGAGATGCAGCTGCAATCTTAGTATTTTCTGTTCTTGCTCTCAATCTGATTTCTCTTATCCACAGTATGAGGCAGCTGAGTATAATGCAGGAAACATTATCAGCAACAATGCTACAATTAATGCTGAAAGAAAATGAATATTTGTCTACAGAAGAATAGGTTTTAGAATACCTAGGGGAACTACAGTACTTTGAAAATGAAGCCATTTTGTGTGTTTACTGAAAAGCACTCATATTTCTGTGGTTAAACTCTGCCTAGTTAACCATACCAAGGTAATAAGTGCATAGGCAGTTTTTACTGTCCTGTATTAAAGCTGTTTACTGAATGCTAAGTAGTTGAGGTCTATTCAGAAAACAGTCTATTTTGGCTGTAATCCATCTACATGTTTCCACACCTCACTTCTTCCATTATTAAGTCCAAGAACTAGAAAGGTCATGACCATTTCTCTCTGGCTCAGAGGTGCAACTGCAGAGGACATCCCAACGTGGAAATGAGTCCTACAGCAACAATACAGAAATCATGGAAATCAAGTTTTGTGCTGTGTTATTGATGGATGTGGAGGTGGATAGGCATAGTGATTTCCCATCTTTTCTATCTCAGGATGCCTTATTTTCCAGTATTTAAATGCCAGAAATTCTAACAAGTGTCCTATTCAACTCTCTGGTGAGATGGGATAAAGAAACAGACGCTGTCAGAACATCCAAGCCTGCAAACAAGGCCCAAACTGAAAGGTGCTATTAATAGAGAGAAATAAGCAACTAGACTTCAAACAGCTCTGGACACAATAAGGCTTTAGAATAATCTAATGCCCCGTTGACCATCTGCATATCATCAATCAGGTCATCCAAGAAAAAGACCTATAAATAACCTATGTGACCAACTCTGAAAAGGCTTTTGATACAGCCCTTCCTAAGTGCAAATGGCCACATTCAGACCACCTTACTTGTGAGCAAGTAAGTGACAAGAGTCACTTGTCCCTACAAAGCAGCTGGTTGGTCAAAATTCTTTCATGCTCACATTTGATTGCCTCCTCTGAACAGCACAAACAAAAACTACAGTGAGGCAGCTGCAGTCCCTCACCAGGACCTTCGAGCACCGGCAAAAGAGCCCAGGTTTGCCCCAGAGGGTCCATGTTTCTGTCCAGAGAAAGGTAACTTGCCCCACATAGCTCAAATACAGTATGGTCACTTAGTTCCCTGTATATCCTCTTAATTTATATGAGGACTTATCATTTAAATGATCCCTGATCAAAAAAAAGGCCGAAATTCTCCAGGGAGCAGCTCCTCAAAGTCTGGAGCACGGCTCTGAAGCACAGTGCTAAGCCAAAATACAGACAGTGCTCGTTTTGGGTTTAGTGAGCTCTGGTAATGACCCCTGTCATCCAAAGGAAAAGTTCAGTCTGAGCCCTCAAATCCAGCATCTCCTGTGCCTCATAGGAACACTGGGGATCCAAGTCTCCCTGTGATCATACTCCCCAAGCCTCCAGACCTGCTGGAGCTGTGGGTCCAGCACTGACAGTCTGAGAACTGCCCAAGACCCTGGAGTACAAGAACATGAGCAAAATCTTCTCTGACATTCCAAAGGAGGTCTTTAATAATGTAGCCCTCAGGTTAAATAAATATCTTTGATCAACAGGGCATGGTTATTTATTATTCATTTACTTCTATGCAAGAAATACAGGTCGCCCGCTCAACCAGGCACTGTCACATTTATTTTTAAATCAGCTGGAGATAAGTCTTTTTATATTGGAAATGATCATAATCCCATTGGCTTCAATAGAGTTTCACGAGCTGAAGTCATCAGCTAATCCATATCATAGTTACAAACTGATGATACTTCTCAAGCAATTAAAGCTGTGTCCCTCAGATCACATATGGTTTCCTATGAAGAATTCTAAGTCTACATGAGGGATCAGTGATTCCTCAAAGTGTTATGTGAAGATAATGAAAGTCTGGGAATATATTCTTTATAAATAATTATTTTGGCTTAAATCTTTTTAGCAAAGCCTAAACACTTTTGGTATTTAGTCAGTACTTAATTTTTTTTCATCATAATCACCACCCTGATTTTCAGTTGATTTCAGTGGATTTATTCTGGTCCACCTGCATGCTCCACCTATGGATCTGTTGCACAAAGTCAGCTCTACTCTAGTGGATGGGCTGATACAGTTTTCTTTTTTATTTTCTGTAGGTTTCTTTTTTAACTTCATGAGCTATAATAATAATGAAACTACTTAATGCTTGTATTGTTTTCCAAAGACTACTTTTCGCTGAAGTAAGTGTGGGGACAGATTTTTTTTTAATGAAATAATAGTGTTTACTACTAAAAATATTTAATCATAATTACATTAAGAAACATACATAAGAGCTAAGTAATAAAATAAAATGAGTTGGAGAACACAAAGGAGGAAAAAAGACAGAAAGGATTAAGTAGAGTCATATAAGGAATAGATTCTATTTAATGAAAATTTCCACAGTGTTCAACATTTTTATTATGGTTAATAGCACTGTGCTTCATTTTTGTCTGCAGTAATTGTGTATCCTTAATGAATGGGCACTCTTATTTCCCCATTGAGCACTGACAGAAATTAATAAACCTAATTCTGTAGGTTTAAGTTTAATTCTAGTGAAATATATAAAGCAGTTACATTTTCACTTAGCTACTAACTGGAATAGAAATGGGTTTAAGGTTTTCAGCAGCTTAATAGGGAACAAATTGGGTTTTCTTTTATTTCTTTTTTTTTTTTTCTCCTTCAGTACTTGGGTCTATTTTCGTTGCTGTGAGCAAGAAAGGACATGTCATGGCTGGTGAGGCTGAACTGAGCCTACATTGGGAGTTGTTAATTTATTTTTTTTTTAGTATGATTACTAGACTTAGCCCTTTGTGCCAGCCTTGCTGTTAATGATTGTTAAAGACCATTTCTTGGTTTACACTTTGATAGAGATCACAAGCAATAGGAGACTTCAGACTGCCATCTAGAAAGCCCAGCTCTCACAGCACTCTGGAGTTCAAGATTGCCTGGTCGTGCAAGGTAGCAAATGCAGAAATAATCTGGAGAAGAGAAAGGACTGGGTGGTATTTGATATGATGATAAATGACACCTTTCCTGCAAAAGGAAGGTGGCAACCTGCTGCCTTCCACCAAATTTTGAAAGAAATAGTCCATTCTTGGATGTTCTGTGTTGGGTGCACACAGACACATCACACAAAGCAAACGCACACATCTGCCCAGCACAGCAGCCTGGCCATGAGCCAGGCACGAGGGACGTTTTCCCACCGGCTCAGGACACACTGCTCAGGCCCCACGATGTCCAGCCTGCACTGAGCTCCACCATGAGCCCTTCCTGACCGAGGGCTGGGTTTAACAGTCCACCACTGAAGGGGGCTTGCAGGAAAGTGAATAACTCAAAAGCACAATCTGGAATTCACGGCAGAATTTGACCGTGAGACTCCGAGGTGCAGCTGCCGAGAGCCGGGCAGGGAAACAAGCATGGGCCTTGTTTCTTTTTTGGTTAAACAGTTTTTAAGAGAAACTCCAGGTGCTGAAGGGAGCCATTTCAAGAGGCACTGCTGAGTGCCTGAAGGACTTGGCATGTTCACTTTTGAAAGTTGTGACCACAGGTGGGCAATAGTGAGACAATCACTTTCTAAAATACATCATTTTAAAAACAAGAATAGAAACATCAGTCTGGCACCATGACAAAAGTGTTCTTTGGGGAATAATTATATGGATTCTTCGTATCCTACAGTTTCATTTTAGAGTGGGCCAAATCCCCAGCTGGTTTAGATCAGCAGCTGATTTACTCCATCTAAAATCCTGGCTTGGTATTTCATTTCTGTTATTACCTTATATTTTACAGTCCCCACTGTCCTAATTTATTATCTGTGTTAGAAATCACAGGAGCACAGTAAGGGGTAACCACAAACAAAGGAGCAAAGACAGGGAAAACCTAAGATTAGAGCAAAGCCACGTCACGGGCTCTTCTGTGCCCCCATCTGTCCATTTTGCTTGATCATGGGACTGAAATATAGTTGAATCATATGTAAAGATGTGGAGGCAGAGGAGGTGGTGAGATGACAGCCAGAGGCAGGAATCAGGCAGGAGAAGGGTTTTGAAGTCATTACATGAGGAGAGGTAGGAGGGCAAGAGGAGAGAAGATGAAGCTGGTGGTGGAGGGGGCTGGACTGTGCAGAGGGGGCAGCAGGAAGGACAGGAACTGCTGCAGGGGTCAGCACTTTGGGGGATGCTGGAGGACAAAGGGTCAGGGAGGAGAGGGTCAAACAGCTCCAGGCTTCAGTGTTGGGCAAGAAGGGCTGACCGGAGACGTGGGCAGGGTCAGCCTGGGAACTGGGCAGGTCCTCTGTTCCTGCTTTCACTTTGGGTTTGACAAGGTGTACAAGCCCAACTGGGAACCCAGAGCAAGGCCCCATAAGCCTGGGTGAGCAAAAAAAACCACTGCAAAAAATAAAGAGTAACTCATAGGGCTTGTTCCTTCCCTTGAGACTAGAGGACATGGAGCTGGAATGGACTGAATTCAGGAGGAGTTGTTCCAGAGGGAAATGAAGTAATATCCTATTGCACATCTTCCCAAAAGCAGGCTTTTCCCGTGCACCCCCTTCCCAGGAAAGGGCAGCTGCAAAGCCTGCCCTGAGCTGGCTCTGCCAGCTCCTCTCTCTTCTGGAAGCCTCCAAGGGTTTTGAGTTAAATATTTTGAGAGAGATTAGTGTTGAAAAGAAACAAACACTTACTAAGCAGCAAGAGGTAACACCCTGCAAGGCAGCAGGCTCATTCCTTAAAGCCCCGTGCCTGGTGCCTCCTCCTCAGACAGCCCCTGTCTCACAGGGCAAGGGCTGTGCTGCTCGTGGGAGCGAGAGGAGTAAGGCAGGGAATTCAGCAGCTCTCCACACAGACACTTGGGGCTACCTGGTACCACCCTGGGGTGAAATAATGTGGTTTGAATACTGACTAGTCGAGGTCCGGGGCCCAGGAAGGGCCTGTGGTGAGATCCAAACCTCTGTGAATGGCCACCAGCATTGTAGTGAGGGCTGAAGGGAAATGTCAGGTTTTTAGCCACAGACTCCACTTCAAGGATGTGCTTTCTGGAGGAAAGTGTCCTACCCATGAAAAAGCTGAGTAGCAAGAATTGGTAACAACTTTCTCATGAAAACAATGTAGAAAACAATTTAGTATTCCCAAGGAGTACCTGTCTATTGTCTGCTGTCTAAAGTTAGGTTTTAGGCATAATTTTTTTCAGATGTTTTCACACCATGATGATTTAATTATTTTTCCCTGATCAGCTAAATAGCTATTTGGTTGATGACAGATAGCTAACAGCTTCACTATAATAATCCATATATGAAAGTTGAGGTTACATCCTTCACTTAGTAAGAAATTAATTTTCTTGCCCTGGTTCCCATTACTGCTCCATTAGTAGCACACTAATAAAGATGCCCTGCTGTACCAGCCACCCTATTAAGTAACAGGGTTGAATTTCCACCCATTTTTTTTATAGAAGACTAGCAGTATAAACCTCTGCTGTTTACCTACTTTACAGAGGTCCCAGAATACATGCAAATGTTTAATTTGGAGAGCCAAGGCATACAAATTATTAATATTAACTGGAGCTTCATACTTGAATTTTATTTTTTTCTTAAGTGTCCTGTGTTTCATGGTTGTCTTTAAAAACCATAAACTTAGTGTGCCATGTTCTATTTAGAGGGCAGAAAGAACAGCACAGGTGCAATGGAGACTGCATCTACCAGCTGAAATTCAAGTTTGTGCACTGTGATTGATTTGCCGTCACGGACAGGACCTGACAAAGAAAACACTGGATTCTGTTCCAGAGTTGCACCTCCTAAAGATCTGTGCAATTATATGAAATTAATACCTCTCCATTTCTTTGGACAAAACTGCAGTTTCCCCAAAGCTGTATTTCAATCCATGTCCTACACATTTCCCAAGCAATGGAATATTGACATGCAAATCTGACTCTTTGGTGCGTACTCCACATTTACAATCTGCCCCTGCATGTTGCAGATCAAATCCCACCACTTAATCTACAGTTTTAGCCCTTGTGATTGCACCAACAGCCACAGGAGATGCAGCTCTCCTGCAGCCATAGGGCTCTCTCAAGGATGAACTACCTGCTCCAGGCACAGCAGGGGGAATGGTGCATCACCGCTTTCCCTCCTGAATTTCTCAATCAACTTCAATCACAGTAGTTCTCAGGCACGTGTGTCTGCAGTGCTGTGAGCCTGTAGAGGATCATGTTCCTGAGCCAACTATCCACAGCATTGGTGATCCAAGTGAAATGGAGGGACCTGAGTATGAGCAGAAGCAATGTCTGACCCCAAAACACATAAAATGTCCTGAGAATTACAGAGGGAAGGTCAGAAGATGTTTGGAAAGCTGGAAGGAGGAGGAGGCAGCGAAGGGGAAAAAAAAAGAGGGAAATGAGAAAAGAATATTGTCTCAAGTCACTAAAGAGAATTAGTCCATTAGGATAATGAGTGTGCATTACAGGAAACCTTATTTGTTCTCACATCTCTGCTGCTGAAGGAATGGCTCATTCTCCACTGCAGCAGCATCTCATTTGACCAAAGGAGAAACAGCAAATTCAGAGTTCAGCCTGAGCCTCACCCACAGCTCTTTACACAGAAATACAATTAAGGAGCATGGCTCTGAGAGAAGGAGGATGACCATGGCCTACACTGGTTGAGCACTGGAAGGTGAAAGAAGTGTTTCAGCTCTTTTTCTCCCCAGTTTGTGCTACAAGCCACAAACACTGTAAGCCACAAGCACCATGGGATCCAGACTTTGGAATCCTAGATGATTATGTTTATTCTGGTTTTGGACCTTTTGTTTTAATTTTATTGTTCATTAAATGTAAATAGAAATTGATGTTTAACTCCCAGAGCACTTGAGGACATGTCATGAAGACTACAGTCTGCTACTCTTCCCAGAAGATATTTCAAGGAGGGAACAAAATAATCAATGAGGCAGCATGACATGAGACAGTCTGGAGGCCCCACATTTGGTTTAGTGTTCATGACAACAATAACTAGCCAGGATTAATCATCATAATGGTTTTTAAAATTTAACTTGAGAGTGGAAAGCAGTTAGCTCAGGAATTTTGCCACCAGAATTTTAGCTTCAGTGCAGTCCACAATGATTGCACTAAAAGCCACAAATCTTTTATTAATCTTCAATAGTTTAAATAAAATAAGCTGGTGGGACACACTAATGATTCATAAGAGATCACTATCACTACAACCCATATTTATTTGTTACCACAGCATTTTCCATGGAAGTCAAACACTGCCATGGAGATTAAACCTTGCCTTCACCCATACTGGCAAACCTGTTTGAAAACAGAACCTTGGCAAATATGTCCCTGGCTATACTAATCCTGATTAAGAGAGATCTTGAAATTTCTCACAACTGATAACCTGAGAATCAAAGACATGCATGTACCTGAAAAGAAAACTAAATTTGATGACTCCAGCCATATATAAGGTCTTTACTCTGCACTATGAAAGTCAGTGGGAGCCTTGCTTGTCATCAATGAATGCAGGATGAGAAAGTTAATAAAT
Organism: Picathartes gymnocephalus; assembly: GCA_013390045.1. Taxonomy (NCBI): domain Eukaryota; kingdom Metazoa; phylum Chordata; class Aves; order Passeriformes; family Picathartidae; genus Picathartes; species Picathartes gymnocephalus. The sequence continues at coordinate 154,471 of WEKY01022936.1, read as the reverse complement.
AAGACTGAAAGTGATAAAGGCAATGCTCAATTTTACTTAAATGAAAATTACTCAAAAGCTTGGAATGCCATACAGGAAACTAAAGATGAATATGGAAAGGAGTATCTTGGACAGCAAAATGCACACAGCTTCATCCTCATCCCAACATGGTTCAGAACAAGAAATTTAAGCCATTTTTCACAAGAGTGAAATATTCCTAGAAAGAACACCATGCTCATCTCTCAGGTAGTCACCACAGCAGCAGGACATATCCTCTTCTCACTTCTCCTGAGATGAGTCAGGACTAATAGAAGTGTTATATATGGTTACATAAGTTAAATATGACTGTTTTAGGCACCATCACAATCAGACCCATAGAAGATTTGCTGAACTGATGGTTAAAAAGCAACTCTTTAAGTGACTTATGGACAGAAGCAACTTTTAACTCTTTTTTAACTCTAGGGGAAATTAGCAGTTTGGACAAGCACAAACCATAATCCAAATACAAGATATTTATTCAATCAATTCAAACCAATATTTTAGTATCAACAGGAGTTAAAATGCTTTTATGGTTTCATGCTGAAGCCTGGCCCTCATGGATATGGGGTATGTGGGAGTGCCATGTTGTTCAACAGGTAGAAATGGCTTTTCCAGTTACTCCTCCTGAGCTGATCAGAGTGTGCAATACGCACAGGCCAAATCAGAAACCACTTTTAATTCATCATCTGAGTACAAATTACTATGTAAAATGTCAGAATTATTCTACCAGTTTTAACATCACAGATTTCACACCAGTAAAACCAACAAATGCAGGATAAAAACTAGCAAAAATGAGCATTACTTTGACCGGACAGGGCAAAAGTAACAGTGTTGGACAATCCTTTGCCCAGTGACCTGAATAAGGAAGAACAAATGTCTGAGGATCTCAAGTTCCTCAATTTAAATTTTAAGGCAATACTTCAACTTTTACTCTATTTCTAATATTTAGCTTGCTTTCATCCAGTCAAATCAAATCTTGAAAAACATTCTGCTTTTTTTTTCTATTATGCATCTATTGATTTAAACATGTTAAAATAAATTTTTAAAATAATCAAACAACTGGTTGTTCATGTGATAGATTAATTCCTGGGAGAACACTTCCGTTTCCAATGTAAGAAACAAAAGTACCCCTCACACATTTCCAGGCACAAACAGCAAAGTGACAGCTGAGATTTGCTCCTGTGAACCTTCATGGCTGTGCTGTCAACAGAGTCCAGGTGTAGCCCATATGAGCTGAGAAAACCAGGATTCTTAGGAGCACAGTCCCATTTCCATGTGCACAACACACCCATGGCAAGGTGCACTTGAGCATCTGGAATTCACCACTCTGTCTGGAGTGGATTTTAACTAATGTCTGAGAGATTTATGCTGCCAGGTAGCTCCCACTCTAAAGCTGCTCTCAGGGGTTCTGGAGGATTTGTAAGCCACAGAACACACGGCCATGCAGCACCAGTGACTCATTGAAGAAGCTTTAGTGATAAAAGCAAGGCTGGCCAGAGTCACATTATAAGTACACGAGGAGATGGGCTCTCCAGTCAATGATTTGGAAGATCCTTGCATTTGTATAGCTCAGGGAATGTCTGGGATAGAGGAAAGTCTAAGGAGCAGAATTTGCAGCATGTGCATCACTGACATCTGTGGGACCAGCCCAGCATTGCCCAACTGCTGAAGTCTCCTCGTCCAAGTGGTGGCTTCACATTTAACAAGAATTCCCAGTAGCTTTTTTCTCTTTGAACATCTTCAGCTGCTGCATGAATGCAGAAGTTGTTGCTCTTAATTGAACAGCAGAGCATGTCCTGGGACCATCACAAGAGACTGTGAACACAAACCTCTCATGGGATCAGTGGCAGCTGGTGCCAGGGCACTCCCTTCCTTCAGCACAAAACAAGTGGTCCCTCTCCTATTCACCACAGTCTCACTGCCACCAACTCTGCATTTTACTAAAGCAGAAGAAACATCCAAGCCTTCTCTAGCCAAGGACCACAATGCATAAGAAGGATTATGGGGTTTAATTTAGACTTATTTTAAACAACAGTGTTTCAGGTGTAAAAACAGCTGTTTGTTCTAACACTGAAAGTCACTTACATAAGATTAAACAAATAGTCAAGATCAACTATTACTAGGCACTTCAAGCCTGAGCAAGAAATCTCTTATTTAAATGAATCACTGGGTCATTTTAATCAGTTAAGTGGTTTAGCCAGGAATGCCTGCCGTTCCTTTCTGTTTCAGGAGCTTCCCCACCTGCACTCATCACTACCAAAATAATCCCTCTGCTCCACCCAGCTATTAGGCCCTAATTCATCAAAATCCCTGAACCAGAAAGCCAACGTCAGTGGGTGAGAAGCCCCTTGGAAACTGAAGGATGACTCATGATCCTAAAATTGTACTGCTGCCTTTGCATTCTTGGTCATTGTAGGCAATTCTAATGAAGCAGATGAAAGTTATACAAAGCACTGAATAATAGTCAATAAATGATTGCCAATGTATTGCACTGGCACTTGCCTAATATAAAGCACCATGGACTTACTAATTCACTGGCTGTTACTTTATCTTACCATGGGATAAGCTGAAGCAGAGGTGTAAGAAGCAATCTCAGCTTCTGTTATTAAACTGTCTGGAAGAGGAAATGTCCCAGAGGAGGGCACTTTGCTCCCCAAACACATTGATATAAACACACACCTTATGTGGCTTCCCTGTCTCTGCTCACAAACGGGATGTTCACACAAGTGGGAGGATGAGGCCTCTTCCTAATTCAGGTCATGTCATTTGTATGTCCCTCAAACTTGTAAAGGTCTCTGCTCCATCTGGGAGAAGCTGAGCAGAAACAGAAAAAAAGGAGCTCCAGAATGAAAGTCACCATGTAAGGGATGAAACAAAAGAAATGTGAAGGTGCCAGGAATAGCAAGGTATGGAAGGAAACAGCAAGAGGTTGTTCCCTTCTCTCCTCCTAGGTGGAATTTCATGAAGGTTTTTATTTTGTGCCTCATCCTGAGCCCTGAAAGAGCAAAAAACTCATTTATCCTAAAGCATAATACTATTGAAAACATAACTTACAGATCTTGGAAAGATGTGAATTACAATATTAGATACACAACTGAGAGCTTCTTTAGGGGGATGGAAGGTCATAAGGACCTTTAAGGTACTTGAGTTTTAAAAATAGCTAAAACTTCCCTTCTTCAGCCCTTAGCTAAGGTTTCCACAACCACCACCCTCAGTGATGACAGAGGATTCAGGGTGCACAAAGGTGTTCACAGGGGGAAGAATCTCTGCAGGAGCACGGCCACTGATATCTCAGACAACAGAAAGCTTCTAGAAATAGATTTTTTGGAACCACTCTACATTCAATGCAAAAAAAAAAAAAAAAAAAGCATAAAGGAGGAAAAGTACAACAGAATGAAGGGAGATTTCTGTCAAATAATTCTAACAAAGGTCCAAGAGATATTTCTGATTTCCTGCATGGCCTCAGTCAGGACATTTCCTTCCCCTCTTTTGCCACCATTAAAACCAAGGGAAATGCATAACACAAGTGTAAAGAATTCTTCAGCCATTAGCACTGGTTAGGGCTGAAATTTCACCTTTTCAGGAAGAAGTGAGCTGTGGAAAAGCTTAAAAAGAGGGTTATATTTTAATCATATCTTTTAAAAAGGAAAAGGCAGGAGGGCTATCTATTCAGTGAGAATCCAACAAGAAAACAATTGTCTTACAAGGGCAATTGAAAATCAAAGTGAATGAGTATTTATAGCAACTGAACTGTTTAAAACAACAAACTGAAACTGCAGCACCAACTACTTCACAAAGTCATATTCTTGAAGAAGGGGGGGAAAAAAAAAAAGATCAAAGATCTGCAGGCAGCCAGCTCTGCATACAAGTGGCTTTATCAGCTCTTGGCTGTGTTAAAGGGAGTCAGGCATCCTGAAAGAGAAAGCATTTAATGAGGTGATGAACAACACTTTCTTGGCCTTAATTATAAGGGTAGGACTAAGCAACAATAATTGCAGGATAAATTATTGTCAAGAGATATTTCCAAACAACAACAAAAACCCCATGTCATTATCAAACAATTATTTTAAGTCTCATTTACATATAAAAAAGAATAAATGGAATAGTCCTCTTTTTCTTTTCCATTTGTGGGGGTGGTGGAAATTTTCAGGGTGGTGCATGGGAATTAGAGGCACTACACCCAATATTGCTAATGACAGATTAATTCTCTGCAGATCACTCTGGGAATTGTGCATTTCTATCCAAGAGCAGAATTCAACACCAGAAGAGCTCAAATCTCTGTGATGTGCCCCCAAAGAATCCCACATATTTAATAATAGGAACAGAAGACCAACTTCCTTGCAAAGTAGCTCTCGAACTGAACAGCAGAAAGTTCCATTTAGGACAGAGAGAATTAAGCTTGAGGTGTAGTAAAGCAGAAGTGCACATAAGCTGCTCAGACCTTATCAGATGAGCCTTTTAAAAGCTCAGATAAAAGAAATGAGGTGTACCCAGTAGCCTTGAGTCAAGCAGGGCTGCAGGAGCCAACAAGGGTATGTCATACCAACGGAGACATGAGATCATGGCAGCTGCTCTGGGGCATTTATCTCAACACCACTTCGTGCCTGCAGCTGCCGGGCTGTGGAAGAGCAGGAGATTTTTGGCACCAGGAGTGGTGCAGAGCCAGGTCGTCTGCCTTCCCACATGAGCAAAGGGAGCAACGTACCAGGCAGATTTTCAAAATGGTTCCTGCTCAGCTTTTAAATTAAACAGCCCCATCTGCAAAGAAACTCAGAAAAATACTGGCTGCCATTAGGTTTCTGAACTTTGGGGTTTTTTTAATCCAGCTGATTGAATATGCCATTACCAGCTCGTCATGCTGGGTGGCTAAACCAAAGCCCTGATGAAAAGATGGATTTTTTCAGAAGCTGGGGGAGTTTATCTCGCAGAAAACACAGTCTCTTAAAATTGTTTCTAGTTATTCCTCAAAACCTAGTTGTACCAAAGAACTGGTTGACTTGAAACATACTAACCTTTGTCTCATGTATACATACTTGTGAATAGAACACCTACAAGGAAATAAGGTTGTGATATTTGAATGTCCTTCCTGTATGCAAATATTTTGGCAAGTAACTTACCCACAAAAAATGACCATCAATTATGCTTAGAACAGACTGGCATTACCACAATTTGGACATATACAATAAGAAATCTCATTTCTTTCACAAAATAGATATTACATAAAGCTGGATACCACCAACCCTTTTGCTCTGGTTTAATCCAGACAATCAGGGCAGTGATAATTATTACTATTCAACAAAAGCTTACTTTTCTTCTTTCTTTGAAACTCTGATAAATTCGACAAACTATTTGAGACATCTAACACATTTTTCTAGAAAGAGGAATTAATTAATATTTTTCTACCATAAAATTCTGACAGCAAAAGCATAATTTGGGTAACATAGTCTCTATGTCATGCCTCTTTTATCAGGTACTAGAGATCCAAAACCTGATTTTCAAACTGGATAAAAACACATTTCATACATTTCATTCATTTCACAAAATGCAAAATCCATTCCATAAATGAGACAAGTGATTTCCCACTTGTATTTCAGAGATATTTTGAAGTCCACAGACAAGTTCACAGACTACTCCAAAGGAATCTACACAGAAATATGTCAAGAGCAGTATTCAGCAGGTTTGCATTTGCTGTTGTGAAGTCTATCAGATCTACAAGAAAGGCTCCATTAATTTAAAGCTCTTCTCAGCCACATGGTCCCAGCTCACAACTTACATAAATGAGTTTATAAGGTGCAAACAATTGAGAAAAAAAAAAGTCCTGAGATTCTATAAAGGCTTATAGAGCTACAAGGTAATAAGACACAGTCAGTTTAATCAGAAGTTAGTAATTTCTATGATTCTTGCCAAATCAGTGGGATGATTCGGACTCTAGATGCTAATTACCTATGACTGTGATGATTCTAGTGACAAGGACAGGATAAATATGTATTTATTTCTACTACCTTGCTTACTGACATGAGATGGCACACTAGCAGCTTCATATCTGCCCTTATTGTGCTTATTGTAAGTTAAAACCTTGGCTCTCAAAATACAGAGAAAAGCACAGTTCTTATTTCAAAAGCTCCCTCTAGCTTTTCCTAACTGTTCATTACCAGAGCTTTCCTGATGATCTGCTAGAAAAAGCAGCTTAGAGTCAAAGGTGGTCTCATCAGTCTTAGAGAAACACAAGCGCATATTGTATAACCAATTTCAAGTAGGTTTTTAATTTGTAAAAGCCACACAGTTAAGATGACGTTAAAAACCCACCCTCTTCTTTTGATTCAAGATCAAAGAGATTTTTAGAAAAGTGACATAACCCTTAGATGTCCCAGAAAACCACATTTGCCACAATTAACCAGCTTCAGTCTCCAAGCCTCAGACAGAGAGAGGAGCTGGAACAGCATGTTCAGAGCAGCGAGGGTTTATTGCAGTTGTGGGCACGTTTGGAATAAACAAGCACAGGTCAAGTTCCCCACGGCTTCGTTCCAGCCTGTGACAACCAGGGGCAGACGGTCAAAGGGAGCTGGAAATGAGTGATCTGGGATTGCAGCACCACGTCCCAAGGCAGAGGAAACCAGCACAGCTCCACTGAACTCGCTGTGGCCCCATTGATTCAGAGCAGCGAGCGCCGGATCCATCAGCTCCAAACACGGTGGAGGCCACTGGCACTGCACAGGTGAACTGCTCAGATGCACGTGGTCCAGATGCTTCTTTCCATCCAGGGACAAACCAAACAGTCTGGTGACTGTCCTGAGGTCTGGGACAGCAGAAGCAGAAATCAATACGAGAAAATGACTGAGATTCTGTAGAAAGAAGAGCTAAGGAGATGGGAAGTTCAAAGTTAGGCTTTACCTGCAAGTTACCCCAGAGTACTCTCAGAAATTCTGCATACAATGTCTTCGGATAAAACCTGGTCTGAGACAGCTGAACAAGGTATCTGGTTTCAGGATGCCCAAGGTCTACTCAGTCTTTAACACAAAACTGTTACAGGACAAAGAGATGCCACCACAGGTATTCCAGAAAGGTGAGATGAGAAGTCCACCAAAAAAGACAGCATAGAAGTAATGTAAACAGATGAGGATGATAAGTAATCTTCTGTGAATGTGGATAACTCCTATGTAAAGGTGATGCTTTAAAATTACCTTCATTATAAAAGAGAAAAAAAAAACCAAAACAGTTTGCAGTGGATTATCCATCACAGCTGTGTTTAAACCACAAAGAATTGCTTTAGCTGCAATGGCAGCACGTCAGCAGAACAGAAGAGGACACTGACAGTGGGGAAGTGTCCTGTAAGGATGGATATCTAACACTGCCCATACAAATCAGCATCACCAGAGTCCCCTCCACTGCTCTCAGGTACCAGGGGGAATCTCAGCACGTACAGCACCCAGGGAGAGCACACACGAGTACATATCAGAGATCAGCCCTAATACTGCCACTCCAAACTGGGTACGAGCCTCAGTCCCACCAATAATTCCCTTTTATCTTCAGCAATAGAGGTTTTAGAGCCAAAGTCCAGTTCCACTGTTGTGGGTGTATGAATAGGAGAGATTATGGCTACTCAGAAAACACATACATAACCTTTTGTAGTGCCCTGTGCTCCTGCAGCACATACATTCCTCACTAGAGATATCAGATCAAATAAAGACATATAAATTCAGCAGGTGCTACTGCCCACTCAACCGCCACCCAGGGAGTGGACTGGAAACACAGATTTAACCTTTAAATTAAATGGGAATGAAGGGGAATTTCAGTCATTTTGCAGATCATCACCAGAGGAGCTATGGCCCACATCTTGTGAAATGCTGATATAGATGAGTAGCAAATAATGCACAATCTTCTATATTCTTTTTATATATTTTAACTTCCTCCTATCTTTATGCACTTTCACAGAGATCTAAGATTTCACAGCATTAAAGCACTCTGTGTGCTGTAGGAAAGGATAAAAAGACACATTATGAGTTTAAAAACTGAGAATTTCATGGGAGAGTTAAAATTGTCACTAAGGGCACACCAGAAAGAATTACTGATTTTTTCAGACTGCTTCTACATCAAAGGCTTAAATAAGAAAACTAAAGTCTTTTATAAACTCAAGCAAATGTACAGACAATGTCAAAGCTATTTGGTCACAAATTGGAACCATCATTTTCACTTTGAAGGCCTGCACAAGAAGCTATTCTGCACTGGAACTGCCACAGAAATTGAAGGGAGAAAATGAATGGGACAGGGGAAATATGGACTCACAGTTCTGAAAGAGTGTAAAGTGCTATGTAGAAGCAATATTTGTATGAGACACCAGAATGCTAAAGACTTTCCTATTGCCCATCACTGACTGTGATATATGGGCTGTGGTTGTCACACACACAGAAGGACAAACCTGAATTGGATTGTCCTCTGTGGAATGAAACTGTTTGTCCCTACAGGGAATTAGAGCTCCTCCTCACTGTCACTGGAGTGATCTCAAACCCCTCTTTGTTCAGTGGCTATTTGTGGATGCAGGAGTGGGTCCATCACCCAGCAGAGCTGGTAAGAAAGACAAATTATGAAAACATTAAGACCCTATTCTGCAAATCAAACTGGCCAATGGGTCAACAGCCAAAGCAGCTCAGACAGCCTCAGTTTGACTTTGTAAATTGCCCTAACTGAAGACTTGTATAAAGACCACCTGCCAGCCTAAATTCTGTGGGTTGACTTGGAAAGAATGCTTTGAGTCTCCTAAGTGGGACAGATTCAGACCTTCACCTTCTTCAAAATGACCTATACCAGGACCATCCACCCATATTGCTGTTTTCACTCTTTTCATAGCCTATTGTATGGTTTTGCCCCAGTATGTTACACTTAGTGTTGCAATTATTTACAATAACTCATAACCAGCAAAAGCTCTGACAGAAGAGAGAAGATGGAAGTGGAAACTTCTTTTCTGAGATCAACAGAACTGATGAACACCAGCCATCAGGAGTGCCATGAAAAGGGCCATTGGCAGGTGTAAGCAGCCTTGCATCTGTGCCACCTGACACCAAAACTCAGCATCAAACCCATCTGAACACACACAAATATCCAGCAAATTCCTTCTGGGCTAGAAAAAGCAGTGGGTCCATTCACCTGATTATATTCCCAGCATTGGTCTTTTAATGTATTCTTCTCTAAAAACATTTCTTGCATGTATATATTTCTATTTTCCTTGAGATTTCAAAAGAGTTGGCATTGTTAACTTTGAATATTGCTAGTTAATTGTTGGTGGGAAAAGACAAATTATGAGCAGGGGAACTGTTCTGGGAGGATTTAGTGTATTTGAATAATTCAGACCCCTGCCGTTAACGTGACAGGATTGTTTTTCTCCTGCAGTAGCCTGCTGCTACAAGAATTAAAACTGTCGTGGCACGCTACAGCTTGGGCTAGGCCTTAGTAATGAGCTTTATCAGTCAATAAATGATTTTATGCAGCAAATTAAACTGTAAATTTGGTTTAGGTGGTAAATATTTAGAGAATAAAGATATCCAGCTAATGAGGAGGACTGGGTGGGGGAAAAATGTAATGCAAATGTCAATCCTTTAAATCTTCGGTAGGCTAAAGCTCTGCAGAAAGTTTACTGCCACTGCCCTCTTTGTTTTTCTTATCTTTATGGGGTTTTTTTTTTTTTGGCCTTTTTAAACAGCAAGGGAACACTATCTCAACTGTATTTACAGATGCTGGAGAAGGAGGCAAAGACTTTTGTGGGGTATTGTGGAGCCACAATTCCATGCACTCACTTGACTCTCAGACTGAAGAATTAAATGGCCTAATGTTGAAAGCACTGACATCACAGGCTGCTCCTGGCCCTGCCTACAGTTTACACAAAAAGATGTGTTTGGCCCTCAAGTTGTGGCAAAAGGGAGAAGCAGCAGCAACCAGTGTAAAACATTCCCCTTTCCAACAGGAGACTTCTGGCAAGGGCACCTGTGGGCTCCCAAGCTCCCATCTCCCTCCCGGCTCACCCTCGAGGGCACGTGCACAGAAAGGGGTTCTGAGAACAACAATCGATCAACAGGAGGAACATGGTTTAAAAAGGCACATCTGGATTAATGTGGATGAAAGTGCCTGAACAAATCAGCTGAATCAAAGGTCAGGTGATAAACAATGTGCTGTTGCAAAAGCAGGCAGGGAAACGCTCTACCAAAAAGCTGATTTCCAAGACGAGTCCTTGATTTCCAGCTATGTTCCAAGGATTATTCTTTCTCCAGGGAAGTTTTGGAAAACTTATTAATCTTGGCAAGGGCATTCATTTCCAATATGAAAATTGTGCATGTTATTTTTTATTGTTTCTTTTTTTTTTACTCTGGCCAAAAAATCAGCTTTCAGAGAAAAAAAAGTATGGGAAAAAATGTCAGTCAGCTCCATAAAGAATTGTTGGCACTCATCCTAAATCTTGGCATGTTAACCTTGCTGTCCTTTATCACTTTCTAACAGTAGCAGCAATTTTTTTTTTGTGATTTCTGCTGGATCCTTTATTCTATACTTTTGGACGAGAAAAATATATGCAGCCCCTGACAGAACCCCTGAAACAATGGCTTTATTTATGCCTTCCAGGTGACACTGCCAGATGGTAAAATCTCAGGCAAACAAAGCCAGAAGTGCCTGTACACTATGTAGGGTTAACACAGAACCTACTCCAGGACAGAGAAACCATCTCCTTTCCTGAGAATCACAAGAAAAGTAAGAATTGATTCCAGAAGCTGCACTTTGAGGTGGTTCCAGGCTCAGACACAGCACAGTGACAACACGCAGAGAAACCCCCAAGTACCACAGAGCTCCGTGTTCCTCCTCTGGGGGAGCTCCTTGCTGATGCTCAGGTCAAGGTCATCCTTGACATTTTAAAAACCAGTTGATAAGGAATAAAGCAAAGTCTGCACAAGGCTTTAAAACAAAATTTGAAAAGGACACAGTTACATATTGAAAGGAAATTGAGCCACAGAACACCCCAGTAAAAGTCGGTTGGACCCTCACACTGTACACTCCAAACAATATGCTATTAAGTGCAATAAACCCAAACAGCACCCTGGAGATCTCTTTGGAAGATCAGAATATATATTAGGGATATAGTATGGAAGTCTGTGTTTAGCATGAAATCTATTCAATTGCAAGCTGTTGATGTTAACTGTTTCTTGAAAGACCCAATATACTAATGCAGTTTATGTACATGGTAGAGGACAAAACTTCATGTATCACCTTCTCTATGCCTTTCTTTGATTAGATTGCCTCACTTTAATTACTAAATTCTGTTAAAGGACTTTCCACACAGATGTAATTTCATGCAGGTGTTACCTGGTGTAATGAAACCAGATGTTTCCAAATGCTCCCTCACTTGAGATGTGTGTGCTGCAATAGCCTGATTTGTATATCCATCAGTTCAAACTGAAAAAAAAAATGTATCTGGGAGTGTTAACTGAGATCAGACTGCGAGGACAGAATGAGTAGTGCCACCTGTTGTCTCCTTTTCCATAAAAAGTCTTCCACTTGTACATAACTTTACTTTTAAATATCTTCCCCTATTGTTCCTATTAGGAGCTCGGTGTACAGAGACACAGATGTGCACAGGAAAAGGCATGTATGTTCCTCAATGAACAACCTTTTAATTGATATTTTAATATCATGTACTTCATACAATCTGTGAAGCTTTCCAGCTAATTTCTACAATGGACCAGAAACTTCTTGGCTGGTTATGGAAGGAAACAAAATATGTTTATTGAGGGACATCAGTAGCAATTAAAACAAAACAAAACCAAACAAAAAAACTCAAATCTCATTTTATTGTAAAAAAAATCAAAACTTTAATTATTGTAGAATCATGACTGGCCAAATGACAGACCAAAGGCTTAAAGAAGGGCCAGTGTGCAGAAACACAGAGAGAAGAGTGAAGCCCATATCACATCAAAGCTGATAGCAATTCTGGAGGAATTTCTGTAACACTCAAATTTTTAATCAGTTTTCTGATAAGCCCAGTTCATCAACACATCATGGCGAGAGATGTTGTTACACACCAAACAGCACCGTCAGACACTGGGGGAAAAGCCCTCACCATCACACAGAGGTAAAACCAGGGGAATTAGCACAGCAAGCCTTTGCCAGTTCCAAACAGCCACAAAAGGGTTGTGACAAAGTATTTCGTTTTCAACCCAAAAGGAGCAAACCCAGCCCCAGCGACTCCAATTGGCTGTTCCAACACGAGCCTGGCCAGAACCCCGTCCCGTTTCTCCCCATGGTTCTGTCAGGCCCTGATGCTGCACAGATGACACCAGCCCGACCCGCGGCTCAAGCTCCGAACAACGAGCAGTGAAGAGCCTGTGGGCACCAGCACAAAGTTCAAGACTAACAGAAAAAAGCAGTGGCACAAACAGACAGAGAGCTCAAGCTGACTGAGACACTCTTTTTTCTTGGGTTAGTTCTTTTAATATTAAAAATAAACAAATGAGGTTGAAAATATTCAGAAATTAAGCTGCCCTCCCCTCCTTTTCCATCTGTTTTCTCCATTAAGTTTTAATTCTTTTGCAAAGTACACATCCCTTGGTAGGCACATGAAGGCAGCTCTGCCAGAGTGGGGTCTTGGGCACGAGGATGACACGAGGCTGCACAAGCACACACGTGCGCACACACAAAAAGTCATTTCATATCTGTAGGCTCCAAATCTCTGTCTTTACAACTGCCTTTCTGAACGAATTCATTTTTATTTTGTGTTGTTTTCAGGGTTTTTTTTTTGGGGGGGGGGTTGGGGAGGAAAGGGAAGATATAGGCTAGTCAACTAAACTATCCTGTCTGCCCTCATTATTTCAATTCAGGGACTGACAGTACAAGACTTAATATTACAATAAAGCAAAACTGGTGTCAGCAAAAAAAAAAGTTTCGATGACACACTGATATGGAACACTATGATACACTGGTAAAAACTATGTGAAAACCAGAAACACATAAGACTGCAATTTAATCTTTTTATTTGAAATATAAATATTGTTACTATCAAGCTTGACAGTATAGAAAATGTGTGCCCTGCAGCCTTCTGACAAAACAAAATTTATATTTAAAACTTCCTGAAATAATGCCTTTCATATGTGGAGTTTTGTCACATTGCAGCGGCTCTGAGCCTACCTTATGGTCCTGCACCTTTAATTATTTTATGCCTAGAAGACACATTTTAAATAGAAGAGGCGGGTTACAAGAGTTTTGACAGCTGTGGATGATTAAAATACTGACAACATGCACTATATAAAATTCCCTGAGGTTTTAGCTGGGTACTCACGCGAAAGTTAGCGATTAGATTCCCTCCCCCCCTGCCAAATCCCACCAGCATGAAATGTTCCTATCACTGGCCTGTTACCCCTTCTCTCTTTAGGCAATGCAAACCTCCCTCCACTTTTTGGTTTTGTTTTTTTGTGGTTTGTTTTTTTTCTTTTTTTTTTTAATATCTCAAGGCCACATACTTGAAAATTGGTCAACAAATTTGATTTAGTAAGCTGTTCCCGCTTAACAAATATGCAGCCAGGTTTCATGACCAGCTGTTCTGTATCATTGCATGAACAGAGGGAAGGGAAACCATTTAAAACATATGAATGGTTTTAGGTTTTATTTTCATCAAACCCCCTTACAGGAGTGTTATAACTCGGTGCTAATTTTCTGGCCTCTTGACCTACATGTTTGGGTTGTGCAAAATATTATATTATGAGGGAATATGAGTGCTCTCCAGTTCAGAAAAAAACTAAAGTGCTTTCTTAGTCTTAGCTCTGGCAGCTGCCTCCTGACTTCATACACTTGAGTTATAAGTTTTGGATAAACTGGGATCCTACCACTCAAGTTCTTTGAATTAAAAGCTGTATATGAAATAATATTAATTACGCTGACCTTGAGCTGTGGCTACAGCTATGTCAGTCTGTCTCTCTCTTCTGGTTAAGGGGTCAAAGAAATTCTAGAAGTGAATCACTTCCAAAAACACATGAGCAATTGCAGAGTCAGACTGTGGGCATAAATTATTGGCTATTTTTATTACCTTTAATTTAAGTTGTTTAGACACTTCTAAATGCAAGGAAAGACAACGAAGAAAACCTTATCACTGAAAGAGCAGACTTATCATTTGGACATTCCTTTTAGCCCCAGAAGATGAGGGAAAGATGGATTTAGGATAAACCAGTTTCCATTCTGGTGGTGGGAAAGCATCTCCTCCTTCAGTCCCATGAAGCTGTCTGGCAGAGGTGAAGTTTAAGGATGGACGGGAAGGAAAAAATTCAGTACTTTAAATAAAGCATAAATGATCCAGAGCTATTGCCAGTCAGAAAGAAAAAAGCAACATCAATTCTGGTGTCATGGAAAATGCACACAGACACCCCAAAGTTCCATACCACATAGGGAAAGGGGATGCAAAAAAAGGACAAGGTTCTTCTCCTTACAGTGCAGTCAGTGCAAGTTACTGAAGCAGAAGCAAAATTACAGAAATGACAGCCAAAAATAATTGAAGTATTTGACTAAAGAAGCACAAAGACATAATAAAAATTTCCCAAATGTTCTTATTATATTTGACCAAGGCAGAAAACACTCCTTTCAATCATCAATATTTGTAAACAGAATGTTTCATATACATTTTTTTTTTCTATTAGAAATAAGGAGAGACCATTCCTTCCTTGAAAAATCAGAAATCCACCAGTTACCTACTGCAGGAATTACCCACAGCAATAGAATATACAACACTTCACTTCCTAGGAAAACATTGCTGATTGCAAAGTGCCTCTGGAAATGATGCCCATAAACAAGTGCCTTCATCCACGTGCCTTGAGGATTTTAAAGTGCCTCGGATAAGCGGATAGGGCCTTCTTCTGCCTGCTCTGCATGTCTTTTAAAAAAAGTAATCATGGACTATTTAGAGCATCCTCATCACCCCACCCTTGGGAAAATGAGTTATTAAAAATCCTAGAATGCAATCTGTGTCAAAGGAGACTTTACATCAGTCACCCTGGCCACCTGCTTTTTGTTTTTCACATTCTCAGTAAAGCAAAAGAATGAAATACATAACCCAGTGTCCTTGTCTTCAAATTTTCATTGTTATATCGAGGATATTGCTGAGTATTTTATGGCTGCTGCTATTTCCTCAACAGACACTGGCCAATACAGAGGTGCAAGCACTGGTCTGTAAAACACAGTGACCATTGGAGCAGTTCAGCCACACAACTCAGCTCTTTCTGGCCTCCCAGTCCACTCCATCTATCACACTGTGCATTACTGGTTGAATCATCATTTTCCAACTGGTTTTGGGTTTTCCCAACGCACAGCTCCTCACGCACACCCCGGTCTCTTCTGGGTCTGCCTGTCATCTTTCTCTGCACAAGTAGTTACAGCTTAGTACTTTTATATCCAATTATGAAGAAAGATGAGAATGAAATGGGAAATAAAAAGGTGACAGGTAGAATTACAGAACAAAATGGTATTGTACGCTTGCTTGATGCTAATTGGTTTTCTTAACTGCTTAAAATCTGCAGCACAGCGTAAAATAACCCAGCAGTGGTGGTCTGACAACCATTTTTGACACGTTTTTAGCCAATTTAATCAACTTCGTGGCAGCTCTAATACATTGTGGCTGCTGAGGATCTCAACAGACACACCACAGATGACCTCTATGGCAGAGAGAATGGGGGATGAAAGAGCAAACAAATGCTTTTATGAAAGACAAAACAAGAAGTTTTGGATTTAGTGAGGTTTCCTTTTTTTTTTTTTAGCTTACAAAAGTGGCAATATTTAATTTTCAATAAATGAGCTAAAGGCTCAGCACTCCTGAGCGCCACCATTACCAGTAATTTATATTTCCTTTCGTGTGTTTCTGTGCATTGTTATTGACAGAAACTTTTCAAGTCAGCTCAGCTGCGACTGCAGACAGGTCACTGCCAAGGAGCAAGTGGAAATGAGAACAGCCAAGTGACAGCACACCAAAGTGACATCCTACAACTGAGTAATTCCTCAGTACACTTTGTCTGGGTATGTTTCTCAGAATAAAGACTCACTGAGAGTGACCAAAAGCTGTAGAAATCTTCATGCACCAAAAATGATGATGTTAACATCATTCTGCTCTCATTACAGTACTAGAAGTTACAGAAGGTAAGGAGGTGGGGGGAAAAAAAAGAATAAACTTTTAAATTACCTTAGACACATAACCAGATTTTCAGTTTAGGCTTCAGAAGCAAGCTGGGTAATAATCTTAATATCAGCATTTTCTCTGGAGGATGATGATGAAATAATAGACATAAGCCCAATAATAGCTATCAACTTCTTTGGAACTTTGTGAAACTCATTCACATTTGAAAGCACTCTCAGATCCAAGCAGCCAACTGCTGTCAAAAAGCAAGGTACAGTTAAAATTGAGCACTTTGGGCTTAATTTATGTTCCCAGCTACAGCTTTTGGGATGCTGTACATTAGCTGTATGTATGCTTTTACATATTTCTAAGAAAAATGGTCCTCAGAAGATGATGAATAGCATGCCTTACCAGAAAATATATGACAGGTTCTAAAAATGGTACATTTTTAAATTGGTGTAGATATTTATACTTGCTCTGATCCTCTGAGATGTATATTGAAATCTGTAATATAAACAGCAAAGGGCATTCCAAGACAAGCAAATTAAAATGAATTCTTCATCATTCTCTCCTGTCCTATTATTGTAAGTTCTCAGGAGGCCTACAAAAATTTGTATGTGAACTAAAAGTGTATGTAAATCTAGTAAAAGTTACTTTAGAAAACCCTAATCTTTTATTAGATCACAGTGTAACCAATGTTTAAAATAAGAAGTTAGGGCTATTATCACAACATATAAACAGACTCTATGATAGCCTATCACTACCATGCTGTGTCTGTATAACATTTTACATTGTGCTTTCCTACATATATTAAAATGTATATATCACCATCAATTCAAGATGAAAGAACTTAATTTTTTAGCAACTAATATCATCCCATCTCTAAGAAAGAGCTATTTATCACCATCTGATAAAACCACTGCTCATTCTTAGTCTCTTGGCAGCAGCTTTTACTCTTTCCTCCTGGGCTGCTGTTCTCAGGTAATAACCTGGGCCTGGGTAGGACCTCCCCAGCCTTGGAATCGTTAGTAGTGCCAGACCCCCCCTAACATCTGCCTACCCTGTTCTGGAAACGCTCTGATGAAGTCTGCATCATTACCCAATTCCCCCTGTGGTTAGAAAGTTTTCCTCCCAGTCATCCTAATGCATCTTGGCTGAAAATTAAATTGGTTTCTTTTGAATTCCCTCAAGTGGAGGGAGAACAATAAGCACCAGCCTTTGCGTAACTTTCTCATATTAGAAAGACTATCACGATGATTTCTCTGTAGGTTTATCAGTTCCCACAACTTTTCTTCATAGATCATGTTCTACAAATTTCAGATTTTCCTGTCACCTTCCACTCAATTTAATATGCTTTCTTGATATGTAAAATATGGTGCCCAGTGTAGTTCTTTAGTTGTGCACATTCCACTGGATCTTTTTTTTTTTTTTTCCCCACAAGGACATTACGTGTGACAAAACCAAAAGCTGAAATCAGTGCAATTCAGCAACATCTTACCCCTTTCCCCAGGCTAATTATTCTTTCAGAGAAAGAAATTAGATGGATTTGCTGAGAACAAACCCCTGCAATCTTACATTATATTTTTCAACCCTCTTATCATCTGAATAGTTAGAAAGACTTTCTTTTCTTAAGACTTGTTCTGGTGTATTTTGAGGAACAGTGATTGGGCTGACTGGTTTATGAATTCCAGAACCCGTGTTTTTCTCCTTTTAAAAAGGTACATAGAACACATACTTTTCCCATGACTATGGCTTCCCTCATCCTCTGAATTATCAGAATATAACTTAGCATTTGCTGAACAGAAACCCATGCTGGTGTTTCATTCCTATAAGATTGAATGATTGATGGACTTATTTTAAGAACTTCCTAGAGAGAGAGCGGAACAGCTAAAAATTCAAACTGAATTTACAGAAGCCATCCAGCTTCCCACTCTCAGCAAATCAATAGGTGAAGGTTCCCACTACAGGTCAGGCAGTACCTACATACTTGGTAATACCTGTCTCTGCTTCCTGGCTTTGCACATTCAAGAATGAACAAATACATGGAGTTAAATAGTCAGAAAAGTAAGGATAGGGGGAAAAGGTACTCCTAAAGATGCCAGAGTGTGCAGCTTCGAGGGACTGGAGAGGTCAGTGATACCTTCCAGCAGCTGATGGTTATTGGGTAGGATTTCCTACAAACTGGTATCTCACCAAATCAGTGCAAGGAAAACATCATCAAATCCTGGCTTATTAGAAAGAAAAAATGGAAGAATTAGAAGCTGAGGAATATCAGCAGAGTCCAGATCTCCAAAAGCTTTGATTTTGGGGTTTCATGCTCATTACTTCAGCATTTCAAGATGTTTTTTTCTATCCAACACACCTCTTCCACCAGTTTCCTAGCCTGGTTGCTCCTCGAGTGCACAGCATATCGTTCACACTGTCATTTGACTATTGTAAATGCACATCACTTCTAAATAAACTTATAAGCACTCAAAAACTGGTATGTATGACAGCTCTTCAGAGCCCTTAAAGTTGTAAACACACTGATACAAGCAACCATTTACAAGCTATGGGTCACTCCTGAGATGGAGTGTGGAGACTGCCAGGAAAAAGTAATGCAAATACCATTTTCTGAGTTGCAAGGGAATTACCCCTTCCCTGTTCTCCTCCCACAGGATCACCCTGGCAGCCCCTCATAGGTACCACAGCAAGGTCACACCTCATTCAGCACAGCTGTCACTCCTTCTGTGTCCCAAGGAACAGGAGAGGGAAGTGAGAACCAGAGCCAGGGACCTGGTCCCAGCCTTGCCACCACTTCCCCACTGTGTTTCTGCTGTGGGCTGGAAACATCACTGCAGGTATAAGGTTCCACATGTCAGCAAGGTGGCTGCAGGATGGGTTTCAGGTTTGTATTTAGCTTAAAGGAAACTTTATTAGTGGAAGGCAGGCAAATTGAAACTTTTAGCAAGCATTAAACGCCCTTAATATGAAAAAGGAAAGAAATTGCTGTCTTTGTGAGCTGCCCCTTCTGAATAGTTGTAAGGTACCGTGGGAAAAAGGAGTCTTTATGAAGAGTTGATTCATGTGTTATGTTGCTTGTGCACTGAAGACTATGTTATCTTCTGAAATTATGGAAAGGTGCAGGATATTTTTAGTAATTGTTGGCTACTTGGGCCACTGAAAGAATGTTTCTCTGGGTACAGCTAATTCTGTTTGTGGTTTCAGAGACCCCTGCCAATATTTCAA
Organism: Picathartes gymnocephalus; assembly: GCA_013390045.1. Taxonomy (NCBI): domain Eukaryota; kingdom Metazoa; phylum Chordata; class Aves; order Passeriformes; family Picathartidae; genus Picathartes; species Picathartes gymnocephalus. The sequence goes on along the minus strand of WEKY01022936.1, from coordinate 135,102 downwards.
TAATATATACATTACGAACTGCTACAGCTGGCAAGGTGTATCCGTGTTGTCTTTTCCAGGGAAGGATTTTGCTGCCTATTCAAAATGAATAGATTCAGAAGTGGAATCCAGCATGGAAAATGAAGGAAGGTCAGGGGAAGGGTAATATTTATGGAAGATGGAGCATTTTAGTGTGCTACTGGCTTCAGGGTCTGAGCTCCCTGAAAATACCAGGTTTTGTGCACTGGAGTGCTAAGCAGACAGAATATCAGTAAAGCACTTGTTTGAACCTTCACAAGCAGCCAGTTGCTTAGTATTCAAAAGAGAAAAGAAAAGGAACTTCTACATCTTACGCTGCTCTAGAGCAGAAACGTTTTACCCAAATGAACAGCCCAATGAGGGCTTTTCAGCCAACAAGAGCAAAGAGTTCTGAACACACCTTGGTGCTGGTACTCGTGTGGCAGATGCATCTTTCTGGAATGGCTCTCTGTGCTGGGGGACGCGTGGAACAAGTGTATGGAGAATTGTGAGACAGCTCCAGAGGGCGGATCAAGTGCACGAGAGGTTTGTAGGATGGGTCTGAGGGTTTGAGAGAGACATGAGGGCGGGTTCTTGATGCCGTCCAAGAACTGCCAGCCACAAATAAGATGCAAATAACCAATGAGAGTTAACACTCCATGGCCGAATTAATTTTCTGGAAATACATGAGTGCTAGTGAGCTGAAGAATGTGTGAGAACTATGCAGTGCCAACAGCTGCCTGGTTCAAATGTGTAAATCTGACAGGACTACAAAAAACTCTCATGCTGCTGTGACCAACCATTCACTGAACCAATGCTTGTGGCCTGGGCATACCCAACCTGTAAACAAACTTTACCTTTCCATGTTGGTAGTCAAATGAGTATGGTCAAAGACTGAATGAACATGCATGCTATACAACAGAACTTCTTTTCTACACCTACAGAGCCATTTTGATAGAAAAGAGGATGAAAATATAAAGTCATGCAAGTAAAGAAATATGGAAAACTGTCATCACTAGCAATCAGAAGAAAATAAGTTTCAGAGCTTCCAATTATCAGTCTTCAAGCATTAAACTCAGGGGTGGGAGGACGCAGGGGAAGCAGCACCACAAAAACAGTGACTCTAAAACTACCCTTGCATATTGTAGCAAGGAAACCCATGGATTGGGTAAGAATGAGAAGGAATTGAAGCACTTTTCTTCATAGCAGAGTGCTTTGGGTCCCTGATGCAAAACACACGAGCACTATGCCTCTGCTCTTCCACACCTTTCCAAAGGCTGAGGCCTCCCAGTGGAACATTCTTAGGATGACAGTGGCCAAAAAATAAAAACAATTTACATATTTGCTCAATGGCCCTTCCAGAATTCCTACTAATATTAGTTAATCACACGTGGACTATACCCTGTATTTCCTAACCCCAACTTATAATTGATTTTTCCCTTGGTTAATTCAATGATCAGACTTGTATTCATTTTAGTTGGAACATATTGGACCTCTGACTCCTCAGACTTATTTTCATGTGCCTTGGAGCAAAATTCCAGTTATATACCTGTATTCACTCTGCAGCTCCTCTTTCCATATCAGGCATAACTTTGCTCATGTCCACAAACCTCCTTGAGCAAGAAATTAGCAGTGCTCCAAGGTTCAAGGGTACACAAGTAGGTCCTGCTCCCTGCTCTGTTTCTATGCACATTTTTTTTTTCCTGCAGTTTATAGAGTGACTTACAGGAAGTTACCAGTAGTGGAAAGTTGTAATTCATTGGTAAAGAATCTGTACTTTAAGGAACAGGCACCTTTTTACTGGATCTTAAATAATATATCACATAATGCAATTATTCTATGTCTCCTGGTCATCACATGGTCTTGGGGAAATCAGAGTCAGATTGTTAATATTGAGTATGTAAGGATCCTACAGAATTACAGACTGTATAGAACTATTCTTGTCTGCATAACCAAACCTCTCACCAGAACAAGCAATTTTTAAAAATTATGATCCATCCTCCATTTCACACATACACACATAAAAATAAAATGCAATAAGCATTCTTTGGGATGGTCGCTTACCCAAAAAATACCAGGCAATTACACGGTATGCTGTTTTAATTAGAAACTCTTCCTCTCAACAGGTCACTTTTGAAATATGTGACACTCCTCTGTACCCCACTGCTGGAGTAGAGTTGTATTACAATCACATCTCCAGTCAAAGAACATTGCCATTTTTTCCTAGATCAGACACCTGCTATCAATTTGAATGGTATCTGATTGAATATTTGTGCAGGAAGGACAAGAATCAATTATTCATGAGTACTAAACAATGGACTGTATAAACACAGTTCATGAACCTGAATCCTTTACAACCTAGCTTATCTTGGATACATTTATAAGGGCAGTCCCATCTTTTAAACAACTGACATATTTGAGGCCCCCAAGAAATGGGGAGGGATAAAAGAAGAAACATGTTTTTGTTAAAGAAAATGTGAGGTGTTTTGGATTAGGCAGAGTTTCTGTTCTTTTGCTTATAAAAGTGCTAATATTTAACTGTTAACTAAATTTAACTAAACATGTCATGTGACAGACACTTCCCTGAGACTCCCAGCTCACATTCTGCTGAACCAGGTCATTTGGGTAATTTAACTCAATACAAAAATATGTGCAACTAGTGGATCCTTACCCATGAGTCTTGTGTGAGTTTTGGACTCCTACCTGTTCTTGGCAATTCAGCGGAACAAAACATTTTGAGGTTCTCCTGTCACTGGGTCTTCTCCATTGCAGGAGCCTGTGTTGTTTCCCTGGCAGCTTCATCACTTTTAGGTTTCCAGCACAGTTCAATTAAGCTCAGCTGGCTCTGCAGTGCTGATCTGGTTGGATTCATGCCAGCTGAAATCCTGCACCTCGCTGTCTCAGCTGAGCATGGCAATACAAACGTGGCTGATGTCAGATGGGGGAAAGCCTGATCCACATTTCCAGGGAAAATGCAATCCTGACATCATGGTGGAATGATACAGTAGAGACCAGTAAATAATGTATTCCGTTTAAAAAAAAATTCCTCTCTCCAAACAAGGCTGTTAATGTTGCTGTCATGTTTAATACATTTTTATGTGTACTTTTTTATTTTCTGTGCTGGTTTTGCCCGGGGTAGCGTTGGTTTTTTTTTCATAGAAGCTGGTATGAGCTGTGTTTTGGATTTGTGCTGAAAACAGTGTTGATAATTCAGGGATGTTTTTGTTACTTCTGAGCAGAACTTACACAGAGTCAAGGCCTTTTCTGCTCCTCACCCCACCAGTGAGGAGACTGGGAGGGGTACAAGGGATTGTGAGGGAACACAGCTGGAACAGCTGATCCCAACTGACCCAAGGGATATTCCAAGGCATTTGGAAACATATTCCAGCATATAAAACTGAGGCAAGAAGAAGGAAGGGGGGATGTTTGGTGTTATGACATTGTCTTCCCAAGTCACAGTTACACTGATGGAGCCCTGCTTTCCTGGGAATGGTTGGACACCTGCCTGCCATGGGAAGTGGTGAATGAATTCCTTGTTTTGCTTTGCTGGCTTGTGTGGCTTTTGCTTTACCTGTTAAAATTATCTCAACCCACAGTATTTCACACTTTTATTCTTCCAATTCTCTTCCCCATTCCACTGGTGGGAAGAGGGAGAGACCAGTTTTGTGAAGTTTGTTTGCCAGCTGGGGTTAAACCACAACATTTTCTTATGGCAATGGTTTGTATTTCAATGTTTAAAGCATGAGACATTCACAAATTACAGCATCCCTATTTAAAGTTCCAAGATTACAGTTTCTAGTGGTGAGTGCTTGAACTCTCATGAAATACAATTTGATTTAAAAATCAATCCTCCGATTGAGTTTAAAAAGGCACCTAGTGCTGTTTATTTGTTTTTATGGAAAATAATATAGGCAATTAATTTCTTTCATACTTTAAGTGTCTGAGTTATGAAAGTCTATAATGCAACATGGCATGCTTGATGAATAAGAGCTGAGGTGATTTAGTTTAGAGGAAGTGATTGGCAGTTAGTGATTTTGATAAAAACTTGTGTGATATGCAATGGGCACCTCAGCGGTACAGCTGATTCACTGAAAACAAACTCAGAGTGAATAAAATTTCTATCATGTTATGTTTTATGCCGGGGAGTCAGATAGAAGGAGGAAGACGTAATTCTTTCCTAGATGTAGTAGCTGCTGCTTTAAGAAAAGAAATGACAAGGTTATGGGTTCTCCCTCTGCCATGTACCTCCTTCATAAATTTTAGCATTAAATTATAAATAAAACATATGAGGATTCAGCTCAATGAGAAATATGTCTGGACTTTGGCACTGTAAAGGTCTGCACAAATCCATACAAGCTGCTTAACATTGATTTTCTTTGGCGTCTTTCGCAGCCCTATGCGGGCTTCGCAGTGGAAAAGGCAGACATGCCTTTTATTGTATCAGGCCCTTTGCCATTAATTACAGACATGCCTTTCCTTAATGACTGGGCACAACTGGCCTGTTGATCCCCTGGCTGGATCGCCAGAGGATGGAATCAACAGCACAGACTGGGACTGTGGACCATTTGCTATTCCTGGCCTCCCTCTTCTCCCCATCCTCTTGCTCTTTGCCAGTGGGAGGTTGGGGCCTGAACCCCAATGGGCCAAATTTTCCTCACTCCCCTCTCCTTGTGCACCAGTTTCTTCAAAGCAAAAGCAACTCAACACACATCTCCACTTGCCTTCAAGCAGAGGTCAGTGGGGAAAGCAAGAGCAAAGACTCATCCTTCATATACCTAGAAGTGAAAAACTCCACGGCAAAGCCAATATTAACCTCTCTCTCAATGTGGAGAGCTAACCAAACCACCTGAGTCTGCAGAACTGAGTGGAAAAGTTGAAAAAAAAAGAAAAATTAAAAGTTTTGCTTGCGGTATTTTCACATCTTCACTCTGGCGCTGGCTAGAAAAGTAAATGGTCTTGGTGGTTGGTGCACTGTGCCAGGAGTGAGGAGCCCTGGGCTCTACCCATACCTCTGCTACTGACTCACTGAAGCAAACTGTTCCTACAAAATTCTTGAAAAGCATTTGTTAATTTTGGGAGCCCAATTCTGTGCATAAACAAGTAGAGACATGTGGGCACTGAGCATCCACTGCTTTTCATAAAGCCTGAGAGAGATTCTGGCAAACACTGCACCACTGTCCACCATCCAGACCAAGATCTGGACCTTCATTCTGCAAGACACAAAGCACTCTTCCACCTGAGTCAGAAAGGTGAGAGCTCCCCCTGTGCACAAGAAAGATTCTTCCAGAAGTTGCAGGACTTGGCATTGAATCATTACACCAAAAATTACCGGATACATGAGCTTGAGCAAGCCCTGTTTCTCTCAGCTGCTAAACGGGCATTAAATACAGGTCATAAAAGTCCTTTGACCTCCTGCTCTGGTGTGCCAGAAAACCCGGCAGTTCCTCAGGATAAGATCTGTTTCAGAATAACAACGTTTGCTAAAGCATTTTAAAGAACCTTAGAAGATGGTTTGATTCAGGTCTGTGCATCTCTCAACAAATGTTTTTTAGAGGATAATTTTAATTTTTTTCAGTATTCCCTTGTGTATGACAGATATGTTGAATTGCTTTTCTTAATAAACCTTTCATATCAATTCCATCCTCCTGGTTAAATTGTGCTTCTTGAGCAAGGGCTACTGAAACATGTATCTTATTAGGAAAAACCCATGTTCCTGTTAATTTCATGTTTTATTTATTTTTACTTAACTTCGACATATTTCCTGGAAGGTCTATCAATAATAGCCCATCTCCATGATTGGTTCATCCAAATAATGACTGTTGAGCATGTAAAACAAATTGGGCAAGACCCTGCACGAAGAGCAGGAGGTAGAGCTCTCATCAAAATCAATTCTCTCAGATATAAAAGGTCACAGATAATTATGTGCATGAATCTAAAAATGAAATTTGCCTCATTGAGTGGTATTACCTCTTCACTTGCAATCACACAGTAAAAAGGAAAAAGACAGAATTGACTGAAACATCCTTGCTGTTGTCCTACCAGCTGAACACTCTGTTTCTGTCCACAACTCACTTTCTGCTGAATTGCCAGCATTCAGCATTTCAAAACCTGATGCATTTTCTTTGCCCAGGGCAGATTATACGTGGCATGTTTTTCCCCTCAATTGACTTTACAATTCTTGTGCTCCTGGAGACTTTTCCTCCAGATTTATTCAAATCATGTGGGAATTTAGTTGCTAATTGAAGAAAAACATGGTGTTTCACTCTTAAGGTCTAGATGTGAAGTCCTGAATCTCCTCCTGGAACGCAGAGAAAGGTTTTGTGTTGAGAGGCTCTGCCTGGTCTGTGACGGTGCTAACAGATCTCATATTGTCATGCTGTTGGTCTCCATTGGAATGCCCTCATCTCCAAGGGACAAAGGTATTTCATCACCTCTACTTCTTTCCACCCTCTGAGCAAATCATTAAGAAAAAAAAAAAATGTAAAAAGCCAAATAGACGCTATTGCTCCACGAGCAGAACACAATCAATAATACTGTTACAATTTAATATTTGAGAGAAATATGTTTAGAGAAAACAAGAAATGAGAAAATCAAATCAACCATGTCTTAAAACGCCTGGTGAACATGTCCCTGGCCTTATGTCCTTTATGGAAATTGTGCTTATACAACAGATAACTCAGCAATGCAGTCAATAACTGGCAAACTTGATACTTCCAAAGGCTCTAAGGGGGAATGTCAACCAACATTGATGAGCAGCTTTGAACCCTTGGCCTTTCAGATGCAGGCTGACAAGTTAACAGGCTTTTCTTCCTCAGTAGGGAAGAGGGTTTTCATAGCCTGTATTCCTACAAATAAAACACAATCCAGAAGTGCTGGGCACATGTCACGTTTCTTAGTTTCTTAAAAGGGTAAGATTACCAGTGCCTCTTGATACACTGGGGGATGCCGATGTGTGTTTGTACTCAGTGTGGCTTTTCCAGTGGAAAATGGGAACAAAAAAAATTCACAGAATCTCTTACACATGGGAAAATGCATCCATTCAGCAGAGAAGTAAAATGGAGTCTACTTGAGTTAATTTTCCTCACTTACTTTTATTTAACTCTGCAATAATGCTCCATTGAAATAGCTCAGCATTATCTCTTGAAATAAAAACGCTGCTGGAAAACAAATGGAAGTGTTTTTTCCCTGTGGCTCTGAGAAGGGGGACCCCTTTATTTTTCAAACAGCAGCAAAGGCAAACCAAAAAGGCTTCTGTTGGGCTGTACAGGCAAAGAGATTAAAGGAGGTCTACTAGTGACTCAGGTGTGTTACTCAGGGTGAAGTCATGTACTTACTCCTTCAGTGTGACAAACTCTATCAGAATGTCACCACTGACACACACCTACAGTAAAAAAGATCTTAGGGTCAACAGATCTATAAAGGCCATGTCACTTGGCTGTACTCATCTGCAGTCTTAGGGGCAGGATCTTCTATCTATAAATCAGAGCAACCTGAAAAGCCCCTACAGAAACACCACTTGTATTCTGGCTTCCACGTTCCTTTGTATACATTTAACTACTTTGAGAAATGGTCATTATTCACTGCTGCAAAAGGAGAGAAAAACCTGAAAAGCATCTAGGTAAGATTAAGAAAAGGGATAATGTTCTTAACCCTCTCAGACACAGATTCTACAGCTCTTATTTCTCTCTTTTTCTTAGGTTGTCCTATGTTTCCATAGTTACAAATATTATTTGTGGTTGGAAATTATGCACTCTCTTTTTATCCCCCTACTCCATAAACATCTATTTGAATTTTAAATTTAATTCTAAGGGTTTGGTAACTCTCTTGGTTGTTGTTCACAAGTACAATATTTCCATTATGTTGTAAAAACTGTAAGTATTTTCAATTTATGAAAATTGAGCAAAAGCGTAGGCTCTGTCATTTTGAGAAGTGGACTTCAGTCAAGCTTGGTATGGAATCCCACAGAATGTGTTCTTCAGCAACTCTGTTGTTTGTATTGAGATATCTGGTAAAGTGTTTTGGGAAAACATACCACATATCTCTTTAAGATCCAACCAAAATATCATCTATCCTGCCCTCAGTACAACAGCCTTACTGAGATAAATAGTTTGGGGGAAAAAAAACCCAAAAACTTTCACTGTAAATCATACTAACCAAACACTGCTGGGCCAAATTCGCTACCCTCTACTCCAGTGAGATACTCTTAGTTCAACAGGGAGTCTGATTATTGGACAAAATTTAGGAGGTTAAAATTAAGACAACATAACTGTGGTCCTCTAAGAAATTACTCTGTTCTTATTTTCTTGCCTCTCTTTTTCTTGGCACCGGGGGACTCTGGGTCAGAGCTAAACAGCTTATGAACTCATTTCCTAAAATTTTCAGTCTCCCAAAAGCTTGCTTTCCTTGGATTATTTTTAATTCAGCCAATTTGTAACACATATTCAGACTGTATCCTCCACAATATTTTATGATAAATCCCATTCAATTTCATATGTACGGTTGCAAGCTTTATTGCTTAACAAACATTTCATCTACTCTCCCATAATTTATATCTGAATGGGTTTATTATAGACATTGCATTTCATTCATTGTGCAGTTAATTCTGCAACATGCTGCCTGTTTTCTGTATGGCTGCTCTACCATTATGTGCTTTCAGTACAATTGAATTTTTCCTTGAGAGCTTTATGAAATGGTTTATGAATATGTAATACAAATTGTATTAACAAGGCAAATGTACTTTTTATTCCTTTTGTGAGCATTTCCAGTCAATGACTAGTAAGAGAACAAGCGTAGTAGCACATCTCCCTCAATTCCTATTCACCAAGGCTACCCATGCAATATTATTTTTAAAAGGCTCATCACTTCAAAAAAACAAAGATGTTTAAAAAAGTTGGTTGGTGCTGCAGTCACTCCCTGGAAAGCAACACAAGAAAGATTTCTAACATGATTTCTCTCTTTGTGGGGATTTCTCTCTTTTTTTTCAGGTAAAAGGATATTTGGCAGATTCTATCTTGAAACGGCACCCACTCTGTCACCTCCATTTCAGGCAGTCCATTGCCTTGATTACCATCATGTGTTTGTTTTTCATTAACACCCAGAAACACCAAGCCTGTTGCATCACATGCCTATTTGCATATTAAAACAAGGGCAATCCTTGCCCTAGAGCTGTGATTGATCATACATATCTAGTGAGACAAGCAGTGGATATGATCAAAGAATGGGAGGGAGAACAGGGTCAGAGAGTTACAACATGTAAGACATTTCCTGTGGGTTCACCAACTGCTGGAGAGACTATATCATGTGAAAAGGAGGTATAGATGATGTTAAATGGCCACACAAATTTTTAAGGGAGCTCCTGGAATGACAGTCATCACATTCATATACTTGAAAAAAGAGCAGCAATGTGTTTCTTTACCTAAATTAGTTTGTTTCCATTTGATAGAAAGCAATTTGCACACTTAGAAATGAAGGCAGGCCCTTGGCTTCTGAGAGCACGTGAAGCTTCCATACAAAGGGAGGTGGAAGCTTATTTTACATCACAACCTCAAAGGCCACCACAAAGCCCTTGTTAAACCTCACAGGGGATTGGCTAATGCACTTTACCTGCTCACACACTTTCTAAATCTTCAGATCTGTCTCTGATTTGAGAACATTTAAAACCCTGATAAAAACTCCTATTAAAACTCCCATCCTTCCACTCACCATCTTGGCCAGCCCACTTTCTAGAGCAAAACTGTGCCCAGGCACTGGCTGATGACTAATGGTTTGCCATATGTTCTTGCTTACAGCGCAGGGGATTAATTCCTCAGTGGCACCATGGGAAGGCTGGAGTCTCCAGCAGGAAATAATGTGGTACTGACAGACAAATAAAGGAAACGAAAAAAGTCGGAATACATTTCTATTCGACTGTACAGATTATAAGAAGGGACTGCGCAAAAAAAAAAAAAAATCCTGCTGGAATTCTGATTATTTTGAAGTCTGCCCATGGGCTCAGTAACGTCTGTACTATCCGCACTCGGGGGAAAGCAATGCTTAGTAGGGTTGGTTTCATCCCAGTATTAGATATAACAGACATACAGCAAGGTGGATTATAGACTAAGGTTTGGCTGGCTTCTGCTTTCAGTATCCCTGACACATGCTTGGAAGAAAATCCCTTGGTGTCATTCTAGATCTCTGGAGTTAGCCTGGATTTGCAGGGAAACCATCAAGAATGAAGAGCAAGTAAAAGTACAAGAAGGGACTCTCACATTTCATGAAACTCCAGCGCTTGTAGAAGCACTCCTATTTTAGGAAAGAGCCCTGCTTCTAAAGAAGGGATCTTCTGATCTGCCTGGCATATGCAAAGTGGGGTTCAGTACTGAAACACTCAAGCACAGAATCTTACATTTTTCTAGATTAGATTCGTGGAAGGACTCAGAATTAGCAGCGTGCATCGCTGAGCCATACCCACTCCTTATTAAATTCCTCCAATGACAATTTTACTGGTGTTTTATATTAGTGTTAACAAAGGACCTGAATAAGATGTAAGAAATGTTATATTTTAAATAAAAGTCCAGGTAATGTGCCACTGGGGGCCTCAGGATCAAATGAGCTTTTATATTTTTATGTAGAATGTAATCACTTTTTTCATTATTGTGGTTGCTACATTACTGTTATTAAAGAGTTTATTACCCTGTGGGGGATACTGCTCATTGGAATTACGTGCTTGCAGACCAGCAGAGATAGTGTGGCTTCAACCCTTAATTCGTGATACAGCCACAGGACAACAAAATGTCAGTACACTGGGACTGGTGTGACACACTGGGTGCCCAGTATAATCCTGCTTGTACCAGACAGTCAGAGATATATGCAGTTGGAACTGGAAAATCATTGTTAAATGATCATCTGATTTGCAGACCTTTAGTACACGCTGAGTTTCTAGCAGTCTTCAAGGGAAACTGGCCAAAATAGAGCAGGGAGAGGGCAAATTGGCCAAAAAAAAAGGCAAGATATTAGAAGAAATGGAAAATTACCTAACGGGCCACTTATCCCTATTCAAACATTGGAAAACCTTAGAACTTCTCCCTAGACTGCAACACAGCTATCATTTATTACCAAGGTGACCTTTATCCCTCTCCTGACAGCACTGTGCTTTCAGCAGAAGTATTTTTTGAGAGCAGTGGATTTATTAAAAGACCCACTGAAGCCCCACTTTAGAAGGATTCCCACTGATTTCTATCAGCAAGCACCACAGTGAACATGACACACAAAAAGGGACATACTGGGGTGTACTGGCTTCCTGACACAACAAACACCTCTTCCTCCATCTCAGCTCCAGCCTGCACTCATGAGACTGTCATAGAGGAGGGTGCTTCATTCCACTAGGTTTGCGTTTCTGCACCTCCCACAGTCCCAGTCAAATCACACAGTTAATGCATGCATCCAAGAAAGCAAACATTATTACTGAAGTCTTCTCCTTGGGACTCCTGTGATGTTTAAGCATGGGTGGTGCTATTCCTCAGTGTTTTGCTTGTTTTCAGATATATACATGTGATATGTTAACAATGGAATGCAAAACATCTAAAGAAAGTCTGTGAAGGGTGTCCATATCATTAGCTGTTGCTTCACTGAGACAAGGAAGGAACCTCTGTGAAGAAGTCAGACAGGAAAGTTTTATCCAACCATCTTAAGGAATGCAAGTGATCCATACTGCCCAAAAAGGTTATAGAAGATGACAGAATAAATAGGTCTCTCTCCTTCTTCTCATAACTAGCAAAATCACCTTGCTTAATTTTCTATGACAAACTGTTAGATAAATATCTGTCCTGAGCACAGGAGGAAATGATTCCTCAGGTCCCCGTGCAGTGGCCCCTCTGTTTCCATGTCATGGTGGAATTGGTGGTTCTGAGCATGCAAAATCCATACACATCCTTACAACACAGGAAAACTGGATATCCTGGGACATATATACTCATGAGGGCATCATCTGAGGTATTACCATTTATCAAATCCCTCTTGCAAAAAGGTGATCTTGGATTTTATGTCTAATTAGAGCATGTGCACAAAATGAACTCAGCCTTTGGGCAGCCCCACGAGTGGGAGCCACTCCCTGTCCTGTGCACCCGTTCACACATCGTGCAGCTCATAAACCCTGTCACACACTAATGAGATCCAAATAGTGCAGAATCTACAAAGAAGTAACATCTGTAGTTAGACTATTTAGCTTAAGTCACAAGGATTAACAGTCCCCATGGCTCTAGGAATACCCTAATCATGCATGGGAATCACAGAATTGTGGTCATCTTCCACTGCCTGGCTGACCAAGTGATTTTAATTTTCTTTTGGGATAGATATTGAATCTTACAGACCACTGGTGCATTGCCTTATAAAATTAAATAATTTCACAGCCCCTCTATTATCTCTGTCCCCTCATTATGTCCTTTTTTGTGTTAAGAGGCAGGAAAATAATGTTTTAATATGAAAAAATTTAGCATTAAAAAGAAAAAGCAAAAACCTATCTCAAGATCAAGGAGAAAAGCTCCTGAACAAAGCTTTGGTCTTAATTTTAATGACTATTCCACAACCTTGTTTAACAAAATCCTATGAGTAGGAGCTAACCTAACAAATCCAAGCATATCTGCAAATGCAGTGTTGGAAATAGATTACAAAATGTCTTCAACCAGCTTATAATAAAAAAGAAAAAAGAAAGCCCAAAATTCTGGATGAACAGGTTGTGGGTTTTTCTTTTTTTCCTGGATATGTTAAAAGATTATTAGAAATCTGATAATGAAACAGCACTTTTTAAACCCCCACTATCATACTGCATTTCCAATACATGTATATATGTGCTCTGAAATTTAATAGATTATTTTATTACCATTTTTTTCTAAGGAACAAGAAGAAATGATAAGATTCTTTTCACTGACTACTCGAGGTTTCCATAGATCACCCAAGAGAGCGCCACAGAACAGCATTTCAATAATCCCTACTTTGAGTAATAGTTTGAACATAAAAGATTACTGTGCTAAAGGTAGCCAGTGGATATATTTCATACTATCACCATAGCTTGCTTTCTTATCACTTTATTCCATGATATCATCTCCCCTGGAAAAATAAGACCGTATGATATTTCTGTCTCCTGGAGTTGAGAGGAGCGTAACGATTCTATCTGGTTTAATACATGATAGTGCTCTTACATCAGTTTTCCGTGAAAATGTAGAAAATCCAGGGGAAGGATTTCAAGGAAACAAGACCACATACAGTGTTCATCCTGTGTGTTTGGCTTTCTCCTTTTCTGCACTTTCTACCACTGCCAGAGAGCTCTGGCCTGACCCTTTCTACAGAAAGAATAATCGTAAATCTGCATGAAGTTCATGATGATTAGTTTCTCTTGGAGCCGGGCCAAGGAATAAGCCTTTCTCCAATACAGACTTCACATGCTGGCTCTGTCAAGAATTCATTTATTAATCCCTTCGATCAAGCCTGGATTAAGCCATCCAGGGGCCCTAATGACATCAAGTAACTCTGTGCCTTGAGGTACAGCCCCCAGGTGAAAAATCTCCAGGGCTGCAAGTTGAGGTTACCCTGAACATGGTCCATGTTTATTTTTACTGAATCCTGGGACACCTGTGTCAGGTTATCCGTGCACAGGCATCACTTGTGTCCTTGTGGGCTATGCCGAGTTTGAGGCCAGGACACAGGACGCAGCTGTGCCACAGGCTGAAGGAATGTTTGAAAGGTAAAAATGCTGGAAAGGATAAGAGAAGATCAGGTATAAGAAATCCAGTAGTGCACCTAAGGGTTTCTTTACTCCCACCCTTTTATTCTAAAAGTACAGCCATGAAAAGATCTTAGCAGCTACTCAATGCGTAAAAATCTAGACTCACTTCCCCATGCATAGCATTATTTTTGTATCAAAGGCAATCATACTTTGATTCAGCTTCTACTTCCTATAAGCTCTATTAAAACGCTATCACTCCATTTCCTAAACGTTCAGCTGAAAATTGGCTTCTTTAGCTTTTGGCCCCTACGAGTTTCACTGTTTAAATTCTTTGTCTTTCACTTTAAAATTCAGATTTAAAGGTTGATAATCTACTTCAGAAGCAAGATTAAAAAACTAATTTCCACCTTCTTTTATTTATTTGGCTGCTTCGTTTCAAGAGAATTAGCAAGATTTTCCTGTTGCAAAAGTCCCATCTGGTCCAACTTGCCCGCAAGGTTAGTGACTCCTCTCAAATGCAGCTGAGTTCAAAGCCATCCCTCTCCCCCTTCCTACCACATCCCCCACTCCAATCCAGGCAAGATTTGTTGCAAACATTTCACAGAGCTCTAGCGTTGTGTGAACTCTTGCAGAATTATTGTTGTTCCAGGAGTGTCCTGGGGGATTTTCAGGGTTGCTGTGAGACAGTGATATCCCTTGTGGAGGACTAATAGACTGTCACTGTTTCCACTGGGAACAATGAAGGTCAGACATGCCACCTAACCTGTGTTAACATGGAACTTCCTCGCTCTGCTCAGGAACAGCTCTGAAAAAAACACCGTGCCTTGATACCCCTGCCTGCCATCTCATGGAGATCACATCGGATCAGCCCTAATAATGCAGTCTTTTTGCTTCAGCCCCGCCCTGGTGAATGCACTCCACAGCCCCACAGGGCCCGCTGCTCCGGTCGCTCTGTCAGAAAGTGTCAAGGGATGGGAAGGGAGATGCGGGGCAGGAGGAAAGGTTGCCTGCTCCAAGTGTCTGTCCCAGCAGCTCAGCCCTGAGCCCTCCTCTCATCCTGCAGCACACCCCTACCACTGCCTGTTTGAGCATTGACTTTTATAACCCCAGCAACTAACCCATGTTCATTCATTTTAACTCCTTGTTTGCCAAGTCCTCTAAAAACTGATGGGTTTTTCTTTTTTTTTTTTTTTTTTCCCCATCAACCCACCCCCTCATTTTGGTTTCTGTGTTGCTTTTTACCTTTCATTTGGAGTTCTTCCAGAATAAACAGACTGTGCATGTTCACAACATGGCAAGGAATGGTGAATTAATTTTGTACCCTCTGCATTTTGAAACTGGGATTCTGCTGAACAGCAGCAGATTCAAGGGACACTCAGGAGTCACTGCCATCCTTCTTCAACTAATACTCTGTAAAAGAGAAAGGTTTGGTTGACATGTATACTTGTAGGAGATAGCCAATGTTTTATTGTAACACGTCTGTAAGCATCTGTTGATCTTTCCCTTCCCAATACAAAAACTGCAGGAGCAAGTGAAGAGCTAGAGGGGAAAGGGGAGATTGAGAAGCTTTAACAGGAAGAACTGCAATTCATAAATATTATGACTACAAGGGAAAATGAACCACAGCTTGATCACACAACAAGAATAGCAATTAGGAACAATTGTTGAATTTAGTTTAGGTATGCAGCATACGTAGGTAAATACACTGAATGCTAATGGTTTTATAATAGTCTTATTAATTCACACACATAGTTAATGTTTAAGATAAACTCCCCATCTTTAGAGTAATTTATGCATTCCACTTTTATAGAATTCCAATTGAATGAATATGAACATAATCATTTTGCACAAATGTTCTCTAAGGAGTGTGCAGTGAGTCTGAGGCAATGCTGAGGCTCCCCACAGCTTTATTCATAATGGATCAGTCTATTCATTCCTTATTAATTTAATGGAGTACAACTGAGCAGTCTAGCAGCTTGAGCTTATGAGTGTTTCACAAATGGGGCTTTTTGCCTGTAATCGCTTAATCCTACTGGCTAGGCCTCATAAATTGAATAAAGGAGAGAACTAGGTTTTAATTAAGTCTAAGGAATGAGCTTGTATGAAAGATACTTCAGCCTCTTAAGATCACAGTGGTGAAGTGTGTTTGTCCAGGAGCCTAGCAGGGGCAAGCATCCTGGGCTACTCAGGTTAGAGACCAGTTGCTTTGATGTAAGGTATTTGTTAATACCTTTTTTCCCTTTAATTAAGAATCCGTTCTCAACTGTCAGTACCATCCAAGAGTACAAGTGAGAGAACTGCAGCAAACCTGACTGGTTCTGGAAAAGAAAGAGATTTGGGATTAATTCCTTCTAAGTCCATAAAGCAGCTCACACTAAAAAACCACACAGATTGACACCAACAAACAGGGAAGAAAACACTAGGCCCTATTAGTGTTGAAATGCTCTCCCCTGGGGCTCAGTGCCCCTGGTTAAATACAACTCGGGCAGATTCCATGAGGAAAAATGCAAAACTGGGAGCCAGGTCCTCATCCCTTTCAGGAGTCCTGTACTTCTGGTCAGAGGTGGCAGACTGACACCTGCTCACGTGTGTCACCCCATGCCATGATTTGTCTCCAAGTACCAGCTCAGGGGGACTGATGGGTACTGGCTTCTTACTAGGTCTGGGCAGGACATGCAAATTAAAAACCGTCTCCTTAGAGGCCCAGTCCTGTAAATCTTTTCTAAGGAAAACAGAAAGATTGCATCTCTTACAAAATGTATTTGCAGCCACTTTCTTTTAAAATTCAGTGGCTGGAGAAACAATTCTGTTGTAGGTGTGCAAACCTGTCTCTCACCCAGGCTAGAAAAGAGGGGCATTGAGATTCCTCCCACAGTGGTCTCCGGAGAACAAAAATTATTATCTTCTCTACTTATTTTTCCCAAATTACCTGCTGAGGATATCTCCCGGGCAGCAAAGAATTCAAGATCCATGGTGGTGTAAAAGCCCTTCTTAAGAATGCATTCTATTTCTCCATTTTGAACTCTGGTGGGCTGTCTGGAGTATCTGCATTGAATAAAGCAGAGATGCTTGGCACTGAACTCGGTGCCCTCCTCCCTCCTGGGACCAGGGCTGCAATGTAAACTGTACTGTGCACTATCATAAAAAAAAGTTGGCTTGGTAAAGCATCTTCCAGGATACAGGATTTTCTTTTTGTTCATGTTGATAAGGAGCAACATTCTGGGAAATCCTAAACTAAGGGGTTTGTTTGTCTGATTCTCTGGTTTGCAGGATATTGAACAGAAAGATGCACTGTTTCTGCTATGATTTTACAGCTTACATTATGATTTTACAGGTGGCCAAAAGTCCTTGGTTACCTGGCTATGGTTTTCATACACCAGTGCAACAGTACAGTGAAGTCCAAACTAAAATCAGACACTTTTTTCTGCCTATACACACAAATAACCAGAGATAGGTCCTGACCCCAGACAATCTAAAGCATTCCACCTAAGGGCAGTATTTTAAAGAGATTTGGCATTCCTTTGTAATTTTACTTCCATCTTTGAAGATAAGAAATGGGAAAATGTGAGGCTGGTGAAAGGAAGGCTAATTTGCCTGGCTTCCTTCTTATAGGTTTTACTAAGTTATCCTGTTGCCCTTTAGTCATGTTTTGGTATTAACTTAGCTGCAGGCTTAAGTTATGCCAAAGGCAAGAAGGATATGAATTTTAATTAGACACCCATCTCTCACTGAATTCTCCTAGGCTCCTTTGAGAATCCAGACCCTAGAGCTGTCATGTATGTGTGCGTGCTTGTTTCTGGGCATGTTGTATATATTTGTGCACACACAAATCTACATAAATAAATCAAGTGACATGATCAGATTTCCAAAGGCATCCACTCTCGAGCAGCACCCCCGTTGTTCTCAACAAGAGCTGGTGCATGCTGAGCTCATGTGAAAAACCAGCCCAGACCTCCAAACTCCAGGGAGCGCTGAACTTTCCACAGCCGAGGCCTGAGACGAACACACGCGATTCCTGATCACAATTAAGTTTTAATTGCTTTAATAGATTCTGATCTGGGGATGGGCAGAACAATGTGCCTTTCTAAACGGTTGGGTTTTCGGTTCAAACCCACTGCTGCTAAGCAGTGACAGCATCAGGCATCCTGCCAGCCTGAGTCCAGAGGGCTCCGAGGAACAGCTCACAGGCTGTGACAGGCTGGGGCAGTGGAGGCACTCAGGAAGCCTGCTGTACATTTTCTAGTATGTTGAAATGGGGTGAAAAAGAAATAAAGTTAAACAAACACCAGAAGTGCATGTTAAAATGTAAATGCGAGCTGTATTTATTTAAAGGGCTGTTATGATTGCTTAATTACAGATCTTTAAGAAAAAGGAACCCTGGCAATTTTTTTTGGTCTAAACAGCTTGTTTTCTGTGCACAGCTACAAAGGCAGGAAAGGTTTATGTTGGGGGTGATAGAGCTATTGTAATCAGCATTTTCAAAGCTGGTACCTATTCAGGATCTAAGACTATTTTCAGTTTTGATTAAATTGTCTAAACTACTAAAAACCCCATTTTTAGTTATTCACACAAGTAACAAGCAAGAGGACTCTAGGACATGAGTGTAAAGGAGTGAAGGCTCCTATAAGTGCTTCTGAGAGCATTTCTCATGGCAGTCAGCCCCACTGGAGACAGTCTCTGTAAGGTCACAAAGGGCAGACTTACTTTGGAAAGAAAACAGAAACACAAGAGTTGCAAAACCATAAAACCTGACAAAGGCAGAGACTGAAATGATATTCCTCTCCCTTAAAAAAAAAAAAAAAAGGCTGGACTCAACTAGCAAGAATGCAGCAAGGGGCAAAGAAGCATCCATGGATTATGGATAAAAGAAGTGCACCCAAGAAGTTAAAACCAGAGCCTGACAGGCCTGAGTGATTCCCTAACATGCCAAAATGGACACTGGAACTTGCCTTTTGACTAACAAATCCCTCATTCCCAAGAAAATGCTCTCTGTAGTTGACACCACCAATGCCTTGCCTAGAACCAGCATCTTTCCCTTGCTCCCCTCATTAGGGAGAGCCTTGGGTCACCACCACCATGGCTCAGCAATGGCAGAGGACCAGAGTATAGAGAAGCTGGAATATGCCAGAGTGTGGGCAACTTCATTCTGAAGAGGTCACTTGTATGCAGGTCTAAAAGATCCTTCTTTATCCTTCTTCTCAGTGTCAGCGGTTTATGGAGCAGTATTTTGAAAGTACTTTTTTTTAAGCAGAAGGTGTCTCATTGGAA
This sequence comes from Picathartes gymnocephalus, assembly GCA_013390045.1. Lineage (NCBI taxonomy): Eukaryota > Metazoa > Chordata > Aves > Passeriformes > Picathartidae > Picathartes > Picathartes gymnocephalus. The sequence continues at coordinate 116,138 of WEKY01022936.1, read as the reverse complement.
CAAAATTATCATTAAGGTCTCTTCCAACCCAAAAATTTCCATGGTTCTATGATTCCATGAAATAATCAGAAATCTGCAGGTATTGTCAAGTGTCTCCTGAATAAATGCATAGAGGTCTCTAAAACAAATGCTGCTTAATCAAAGTGCCAGTGATCTCCTTTTTAAAATGGATAATTCCCTCACATTTTAAAGCAATGGCATTTAGAGGGGATAAGATATAATAGAGTGCAGTGTTTTCCAAACTACTGCGATTTTTCAGGTGTCACTAACATAAATCTATTGACTGATTTATACTAATTGCTTTAAAAAGATGCTCCAGGGCAAATCACGCTTCCTCAGTCAATTTACAACAGAGACCATTCTGTAAGTGACAAAGTGTGCACCTACTTTTGAACAGCTGTCAGACTGAAAAGAAAATAAATACTGAACTCAGACAAAATATATGGAAAATGTGGTTAATAAAAAACAGAATCCTCATCATATTGTTAATTGTTAATGTTTACACATATTTCCTTTTTCATCATCCTGCAAAGGAAAAAGTTACCACAGGTATAAATACTAAATCTGCATAAGAATTAGTCTTAAAGTGCTAATTTGTATATTTCCTTGAAAAGTACTTTTACAGTTTCTGTGAACATGTAGCACTGATGACAAGACAGGTACCAGGGCAGGCAACCTCACAGGAGCACCACACAGGCAAGGGAAGCACAAAGGGTCCTCCCCTCCCATTTTGGGATTCACAGGGATGTTCTGCAACACATACAGGCAATTCTGATCCCTAACAAATTTCTGCTGCTCACTGACGTGATGTGCAGCAAGCTGGGATCATTATTTGGAAAAGAGATGGAACAATTAACAGCCCACAGTGACAGGGTCAGGATTGGGTCCAGATGTTCACATTGCATTTGAATAAAATCTACTTTTCGGGTCGGGGGGAGGAACCAAAACAGGTAACCATTCACACCTCTGTCATGTGCCTGTTGGAATCATCAGGACGACGTGGCCCAATGGTTTTGGGAAGAGGCTGGAGCTCAATTCAGCCACCAGGCTGCTTGTCAGCAGTGACTGGGCCAGTCTGTGTGCAGGCCCCCACTCTGGTCACCCAGGTTCCTGGCTGCCTCCACTTACACTTAGCAAACGGCATAACCAGGTGGGACACAGGAGCTGACAGGCCAACAGTCTTTTTCACATTCCCACAATACGATAGAATATAAATACAACCAAAGCACAATTTGCATTAGCACCAGTGGTGAAAAATAGGATGCCAGCATTGTCTAGCACAACAGCTGTTCGGCATCTGAATGAAATACTGTATCCAGTATTCACCCATCTCAAAACATCCTTTTTGTAAGTCTCAGAGGTCACCTAAACACATTTATTGACTTCATTATTTTTATATAGGGAGAAAAAATGGTGCTACAGAGCTGAGCAAATAACTCACAATAAAATCTTTATTCAATATATTTCATCTTTTTTTACTGTTCCTGCAACACAGTGAAATTCTTACATTTAACCATTATCTCCAAACACTATCTGAGAATTTCTGCAGTAAATTTTTTTATGCTACAAGATGTTCTTGGAAAGTTCAGAGTGAATGTTTACCATTACAACTGTGCTTATTATTTAGATAAACCATGAAGCACTCTTTCTGTTCTCCAACTGACTTATATAATTCATAGTACAATGTGACTTATGAATTTTACTGGTACGTGTACATGACAAATCCATGAACAGTTGGTTAGAGTGGCTCAGATTCTGGGACTTGTCAATAATTAATTTCATGGGGAGTAAAATTAAAAGCAATTTGAAAGGATCACATCCCAAGTGTCGTATCCAGAGGAAACAGAGACCAGCAAATGTGATAGCAATGCACAAATCAGAGGTTGATTAGTTGTACATATTCTAAAATAAAACTCCCTGTGGCATTTTATATGAGAGCCTGGATATATTTGGGGGCCTTTTTTAATTTAAAAAAAAAATATTTCATTTCACTGAGCAAACCGTTTCACTCATATCCTGAGTGGGAGACAGCCAAATCTCCTCAGACACTATCAGTTACCCTGGCCCCTTGGCAAAAATCTGGTGACACCTTAGCTGATGAATGTATGAAAGGAGAGAATATAAATAATGTTCCTGAAATAGATACTTTTTGCATGAAAAGTGCAGCCTGTGACACACTCAGGTAAGGTACATTATCAGGATTGTGCAGCACACAGTATCGATTCCTGCTGGTAGAGATGGGTACCAATTTCACAACATGCAGCTCTGAAAAGCTGATTTGCTTCAGGAAGCTCCACTTTGGATCTTATTTTGAAGCAGGCTAAGGAACTGAGACAACCTCGAGTACAGTTACGTACCTCTTCATAATGCTCATAGGGATGAGACTCTTCAAACTGAATGAGGAATGAAATTTGCCTGAGAATGCTTTGCCCATTCTTATTGAAACAAATGAACCAACAAGTGAAGCACATAGATGATTATGGCTACAAAAATAACTCAAAGCAAGGCCTCCACTGGCTCACACAAAGGGATGGTTCATTGGCTGTGCAGGGTATCAGGAGGAACAGCACAGATGCAAATTGCACTGGGGATAGGAGGATGCTGAGCTGTGTGTGTATGGACAAGTTTCATCCTTTAACTGTGCACAGGGGATTGTTCAGATGTCTGCTCAGAAGAATTTCAGTCACAAGCTCTGCACAAAAATGCCTCTTCTGTGATGGAGAGTCAGGACACAACAATCTCTTGGACTCTAAATGAAAAGCCAAGATTTTCCAAATGTCCTCTGGATTTTCATGCATTTCTGACCACATTAAATTTGCATAATGAGTCCAGGAGCTCTAAGTGAAGCATTACTCGATTTTTATAATTGCCAGAAATACACCACAGGAACCAGACTACGACAGGATATTATGGGGTGAGAATGCTACAAGGAGGTACCACGTTCTCATGATGGGCTCCTTTGTACCCAACTGTGAGCAACTCTATGAACTGCAGTTAAGTTCCAAACCTTCTCCTTATTAATGTAAAAACGCAGGTCTAGCTCTATTTTGATCTCACAGAGACCCCCCTCCCACGGCATTTTTATGTTTTTGGGAAAAGAAGCCAGAGTTCCAAACCTGCTGACAGGGATAACCACAGTTTCATGCAGTCTGCACACACTGTGTCAGGAAGGGCAGACAGAAGCTCTGACACAGATGACATCAATGTTCCACAACGTTTCTATCACTGATACAGAAGTATTATGACACTGTCAATCTTACTTTCTTACAATCCTATCCACCTCTTACTACTACAAGTGATTTTCCAGATGATTGCTTGGCAGAGGTTCAAAAGAGGTGCCCACACACCCATGTTCCTGTTTCAGCGGATACTCTTTCCACAAAAGAACAAAATGGATTTGTCCCTCTAATGAACTCCTCTTGATCTGACACTTGGGACAGAAACTGCAGGGTATCAGTTTAATTTCTAGCAGCCACATGTGTCTCTCAGTTTGCCCAGTCAGTGGAACTCTTCCCTTTGTGGGCAACCTCAAAAGAAGGAAACAAATCAGGGAAGTGACTGAAGTGAAGCACATGGAATATTTTCCATTCTATCTGGAGAGTCTTTCAGGAAGACTTCAGGGTGACAAACAATAAAAACAAGGTTAAAATCCCTACTTCCATGAAATCAATGGGATTTTTGCCATTGACTTCAGAGGAACAACAATTTCTTTGTGAAATACTTTGAAAAGGGCTGCATCCTGTCCTGTTCAGTACCATTACCCAGTGTATCAGCCTCAGCTGCTGCTGCTGATTTGCACCAGGCAGGGATCTGATCCCTGTATTGCAGAGATTCACCCTCTCTCAGTCCTCATTGTTACTCACTAGCCTGAGCCTGTGCTGCAGATAAACAGTGGGCTTTAATCCCCAGGACTCTCAATCCAGTGCCTTTCACCACTGCCAGATTCACATTTTGTTTTGTTCCTTTAATACGAGCTTACAGAAGAACGAAACTGATAAACTTCCTCCTGCTCAGATTGCAGGAGCACAGGATAATATAGCAAGTTAAATGAAACATTAGGAGAAATAGAAAGCACTTTAGAAAACATGCGCTGCCTCTTTAACATTTCAAATTTTTCTTTTAACGTAAAATTACAGCATAATATAAGAAAGGAATCCAGCAAGATACTTTATCACAATACTTGGGCAACTTTAACTCATCTCAAGTGTTATTATAAGAAATAGAATTTACTGGTATGGACTTATATTCAATAGCACTCCTTCCCTTTTTAATGAAATGTCATTATTCCAATACAAATCCTTTCATTCTGCAACCCGCTCCCCCCTTCATCTCACTATATTTCATTTCCTGCAGTTATGTGATATTATTGCCTTTTTTTTCCACAGCTATTGATTTAGGTGTATATGGTTATTACAATGCAAAATAAAACAGTTCCCCCATCCATTCTACCTTGTACCATTGAACATTAACTTAATTTGTTTCAAATCTGCATTTGATTTGGCAAGGAAACCATTTATCTTTATGAAGAAAGCCCTCATAAAGTAGGGACTTCAGGAGATCACTGCTTTAAAAATTTAATAGCCTTGTGTCTTATACACTAGAAAAATGAATTAAACCTTCAAATATTATATGTCTCAATGTAACCTTTTTGCATTTCATACTATGTTTAATTCATTATATCCCAGGAAAAAAAATTAGATAAAACCTCACTAGATTTAGGGTGGTAGTTGGTTCCCATTTTTGTTTTGACTTGGGCTGGGTATCTCACATTCTAGGATTAAAAGTCTTTCCATACAGTATTAGCAGTTGGATGTAGCTGATGTTCTTGGGATGGAGTTGGTTGTTGTGAATCTAATTTCCTTGGTTTGGTTCTCAGCACTGATAAGAATCATTGAGTTGTGAAGACACCAGCAATATCTTTAAGGATGATTTTTGTGACATGAGCAAAGGACAAGCTTTCAGAGTCTAATCCAAACACAAATCAAAATATTTTTTATATTATCATTACAAATGCAATATTTGGACTGCAATGTAGTATGTGATGACTTTTCTATGACTGGTGAAAAAATAAGTTAGGAAGCAGAAATATCTATGACTGTAATGGAAAAGCTCTGGTTTCGAGAAACAAATCACTGTGTGGCGAGGCTGATGAACAACACCAACAACCAAGGGAAAAAATCAGTTTAGCTGAGCTTAAACGAGAACTGCTGTAGCTACTCAAGACCCAGATTTCTTTGAAAAAACTAATATTTCACATTTTACATTAATATAGTCATTCTGGACATCTTTTAAACAGTGGGTTTTCTTTCTTCAGATTGTTTTTCTACTCTGACTAACAAGAGCTGTGCGATTTTCATGGATTCATTAACAATTAATTTTTCATCATCACTGAATGCACCAAAACCCGCAGTCAGAAACCTAAATACCTTTCAGGGCCTGGATTCACTGGCCATCCCTGCAGTGCCAGAGGGAAGATTAAAGTCCCCTTAACAGACAGATCTGCTGACCACCTACACTGAGACCTCTGAGGCAAAACTCCAGAGCTGGAGACTCCAAACCGCTGAACCCCAGCATTCAGAGTTGACCATACCCTGGCACAGCTCCTCTCACACTGCATTTGTGTGCATTTGGAATTCACCCAGGATCACGAGTCTTGAACCCAGAAACCTGCTGTCTGGACAGCAGCAATCCTACTACTCCCTGTTCTTCTCTCCCAACTGTTCTGCCCATTCATGCATCTCTTCTGTGACTTCTTAGGCCAGAACAGGCTTAGCTGAAAAACAAAATAAAATTCAGTTTCTGAGGTGGATTCTGAAGGTCAGCTTCCCAAACACAGCCAACTGGAAGAGCAGACATGAGGCAGACTATGACGGTAGACTGCTCATATCACTGAGTCTGGCAGGAAGCTTAAGCCTAAATTAGCAAACCAGAAATACATCAATAGGCTCAAGTCAAGAACTAGAAGTCTGTAAAACCGTGAGTAAAGATTAGATCACTTACTCAGATGATGAGCTACAAAGGTAAAAATACCCAACTCTAGGCAGGTTGACCTTTGTGAACTGGGATGAAAGGCACAAACTTAGTATAGCATGCAAAGTGTAAATATTGTATTGTCTTGCTGCAGCAGTATTACCAATCAATTGGTTTTATGTTAGGACTCTCAGTATGGAAAAAATCACAATAAAAATCACCTAAAATGAGGAAGGAGTTTTGAGCAGAGGCATCATGAAAGAATCAATTAAAATGCAGAAGAAAAAGCAACTCAGAGGACCCCTAAAAGACGACAACCAAGTGAAGAGAAGGGGGCAATGAAACAGTCAGAAGTTGTGTAAGTAGGGAAAGCAGGAAGCTCATAATGCTCAACTCAAAAATAAATTCCCCATCAGAACAACTTCCATCAGCCTGCAACACTATATTACTGAGCTATATTCTTTGGTTCACCTAAGTTTTATTGATTTTATAACTATAAAGAAAACAGCAGACACTAGAAATACATTGCACAGGTCTCATTACAAATCTCCCTGTCTGTATCTTAGAATATTCTTAAGCTGCATTTAGCAAGCAACCTGGAGAGTGCTGATATACTGTGCACACATATTAGAGACATGACTGTATTTGCCTATTTCTTCCCAGTAGGTAACAACAGGCTGTTTTCATTGGATGATCTCCAGGAACGAAATCAGAGCGCAGCATTATGATTACTCAGCTCATACAATGAATTCCCAGTTTCAGTAAGAATAAGTAACATTCTAATTTAGAGTTGATATTCGACACTGTATATGAGGGGAGGGGTCTACTTTCCATTTTCTCCTTAGACAGTAAACTGCAAAACTCTCTGCTAAAATGTATGATCTTTGGAGAATGCTAATTGACCTACTAAAGTTGGCTTATTTTATTTGGTGAAATTTGCTTATCACAGGCCTCTAGGTGCTCTACATAAACAATATAAATGAAAATAATGAATAGAGCAAATACCTAAGTGACAATGGGGACCACATCAATAGCTGTCTGCCCAACAGAATTCGGCTCAAAAGAAACTGTATTACAGCATCTGATCATTTCAGAAGAGGGAACTTTCCCCTCTTCTGAGGTTTGTTTTATTTCTGAGCACAGGGGGATTTGTTAGGTTGAGGCAGATCAGGTATATCCGCCCCTCACAGACTGCAGAGCACAGCACTTCTGTGGATATGAGCACAAGTAGAAGGGATGCCATCCTGTGGGTGTGGAAAGGGGATATTCAGGGAGGGCAGGCCACCCTGAGGAGAACAGAACACACTCCCACACTGCCAGGGTTGACTTCTCCAGTGCAGGGGCCAGTCTGAGACTGTAAACAGAGCAAAGCTTTTCAGCTCACAGGGAATCTGGTGGTTCCCTACAGGCCTGAGGACAGGCACAACAGCAGAGGTTATCTCTGATTTTATGCACTTTCCAGAGCAGAGAAGTTCTCTTGAGACAACCTCAATTATTTTGTTGTTGTTACTATTTCTGTGCATGGAGTCTAGGGAGATTTCTAAACAGGATGAAATGAGCACATCATCTTCTCATGGAAATGCCCATCCAGCGCATTCTCTCTAGGTCAATCAAGTCAGAAAATAAACCACATATGTAGGAGCATGGGCAGGATCTGAGAGCAAACCAGTCACCCTGTGTGAGTCACCATTATGCTTGAGGGATATAAACCATGAAGCTGCAAATTTAATATTGAAATAACCAGACTAGACTTATGCTAGCTAGCTAACAAAACAAAGTTCATCATTGCTTCATTCACCAGCAGCTCAGGGAGCTTCACTGCTCACTCTGACCTGGCCAGGTCCAGGCTGCTGGTGAGCTGGAGACTCAGGTGGCTCCACAGCCCCCTTGTCCCACGAGAGCAGCTCTGAAATACCAACTGCCCTCCCTGATGTGAGGGATAGAGGACAGGCCATCCTCCCCTTTGGAAAGCAGGATCCCAGGCAGGACCAAACACTGCCTGCCAAACACGTGTGTCCTACTGACAGCACCCCAGCCAGGACATCTGACTGTCGCCTGTGACGTCTCTGTCACTTCATTCACATTTCCCACAACTGTGCAACTCAGCTGTCTTAAAAGCCAAGTGTTTCTGCTGATTCCCAGGCCAGTGAAAGCAAAGTAAACAATACTACCTGTTCTTTACATTTCATACCCCTTCAGAGCAGGTACATGGAGTCGGAGACATTCCTCCTCCTCATGGATTTAAAGGCTTGGACAGGAAGAAGCCTCATTCAATCTCCTGCTAATACAATATGAAACACTCTTCACAGCTGTAATTTCCTGTAGCATCTAAAATGTTTCCTGTTAATATTTTCCATGTTGTTGCTGTTTTTATGAAAAAAATCCCCTAAATATTAACATTTTCAGATGGCAGAATGGAGAAAGCTAATATAACTCTTAGAGACACAGCATACAAATCCAGAAATAGATCTAAAGGCAGATTTCTCAGCACTCCCTAAATTCTGGCACAGAGAACAGACCAAAACTCCAGTCCAACCTTCTGCTTTTCCTCACCCAGTACTCACATGTTGTAATTTGACCTCGATTCTAGCCAGAAGACAAACCTCATTTCTGTAGCGTAACACAGATCATGAACCTTTATTTTATCATTGTGTCCACACTAATTCCTCCATTCTCCCATTTCCATGGCAAATAAAAATCCTACCTTCCTTATAATGCTGAGAAGAGAAAGTTTAGGCCCTTTTCTTGGGAGGTAGATTATATTTACTAGCTATAGTTAGTCTGTGCTCTTGCTGTTGAAAGATTTTAGCTCAATGGGAGGTTTGAGAGACAGGGAACAATAAACACAATAAAGCCACAAAGTAGCCAAAAGCTAAACTGAACAAAAACAAAAACAAACAAACAAACAAAAAAAGCCTTGGGTTTTAGTCCTATAGTGGCTCCCAGCTACCCTTGAAAATTCCATTTTGAAAGATTTAATGACTGCTCATTTCGTGAGCACCAAAAGGATGAGGGACATGTACAAAGAGGACCAGGACTGTGCCCAGCATTTGCTGGGACCTTTATTGCCCCACGAAAACTAGAACATTGCAGACAGCAGCTACAGACCCAGTGAGAAACTTGTGTTATTATTTTGCTGTTTCTTTGTCCATGCTGCCTGGAGGGCTGAGCCAGCTTTGTAAGAGCATTACTTTGGCTCCCCTGCTTGCCCAGCCCATTTACTCAGCAAAAACCAGTGAGCTGATGGCTCATCGGGTAATGGGAACCCAGGGACCACCAGTGCTCAGAGAAGCTGGGTCATATATATCCTTGTATTTGTCTGCCTGTCTGTCTGACCACCTGGCACAGGGCTACAGAATTTATGCAGTAGCTCCTCTCTAGCTAAGCAAGAAAAATATCATATTGGACATATTTGCAAGCTTGTGCAATTAGTTGTTGAGGTGAGTGTGCAGATAAACATTTGTCTATGTACTTACCAACTCTTGACCAAATTTTCAGTAATGATCTCTACAGTTGTGGACAGTTTGTGTAGTCGCAGACCACGGATACTGGCAATCAAACGTGAGTGCCCACAAATCTGGGTAAGATCTAACATGAGATCAAGGCCTTCTGGGAGTGTACTTGTTCTGGCCAGGCACTCACTTATTCCAGCGGAGAAGACAGTGAATTTGTTGAGATTCTTGGTAGCCATAGCAGCAGAAGGCAAGCAGACTAGACAGAAGATACAAATGTACCTCTAGTTTCAGAAAATCTTGCAAATAGTCCTAGTTTGTGGCTTATATGGACACTGAAAAATTCTCACTCTTCCCAGACAGCATTTGGGACACTGCTCAGTTTAACATTATATGCAGCTTCTGAAGAACTTTGTAACATTTATCATTTCCGTTAAGAAACTTTCCTGTACCGAGAAAATGCATGTGCTTTCAGCTTTGTCATAAATCAGTCTGTAAAATTTCTAGCCAGCTTTTTGTGAAAAAGTGAAAAGAACACTCATCAGTGTGGTCATCTCGTGCCGGGAATGCCAGGGCTGGCACAGCTCTGTTCCAACAGGAACAAGTTGTGACCCTCTGGGTCACTCTGAATTCCACCGTCCTCTACATAGAGGTCAATTAAATCAATGAGATGGTATGTGGCATGCAAGTGATCCTCAGAGTCCTTCCAGATACCAGGGACTCTTTATTTGCCCACCTTTTTTCCGTGGACAGCTGCAGGCGTTTCTGCCAGGCCAACACAGAGCGGAGCACGGGGCCCAGGATATTTGTAGATTAGTCCTGTAGAGTGCCATTTACCAGGTTTTTCAAATTTGTGATAACACACCCGCACCTTGCCAGTTGTGTCTCTTCATATTTGGTTTATTTAGATGCAAATCCTCTGCTCATTGCAAATTCCCTCTCTCTCAGAACGCAATCGATTTTAAAAGCATGCGAGCGAAAGCCTGAGTGCTCAGAGCCTTTGCAAGTGTCCATGACATGAAAGACTTTAAGTGACTGTGAGCTATTTTCCTTGCTGTCAAGCTGCCAGACGATTTTCTTGCCATTAGCACATGCCTATACAGGCCAAACTAATGCTTGCCTTTTTGGACATATGTGAGGAAATAAATGTAATTACAAGCAAGATGTAATCACAATTGCTTTACTATTAAAGCTGCTGTATGCTCTCACGGTTTAGTTAACAACACATGTAGAAAAGTGGAATTGCTTGATATTCTCAGAAAAAGGGAAAAGAGTGGAAAAAAGATAAATATGGCCTCTTTCATTTATATCTGTGAAAACACAACATTTAAATGCAGAATTTGACTTTCCAAATATCACACCAAAAACCTTTTAACAAAAACAGCAGGGAGAGAAAGCTCTTTAAACCATGATATTCCATGAAGGATTATGAAAATAGAGGTCATTGCAAGAAAGAGAATTGCAAATACAACTTGAAAAGCTTCTCACATTCGTAAATACATTGAGGAGAATTTATTCCTCTCTGGTTTTGCTACCAAAGGATATTTACAGGTTCCCAGGGAAAAAGGAAGAAAAAAAAATGACATCAAATTTGATATACTCTGTGTGGTGCAACATGCTGATGTGCAGTAGTAACACTCAACTGAGCTTCAAAGAAAATGAGTTTTCTAGGCTGGAGTTACACATTACAGGCCTGATCCTGACAACACACTGAGCATTTCCTGAGAGCTTTCGTGTGCCCTCAGCTCTCACTGAATTCAGAGACAGCTTTTGATTTCTTTTGCTGCTGGATTACGATCAGAAGTAATGAGACAAAAACGTAGCATGCTTCAAAGCAAGAGCTGAAGTTCACCTTCTTACTGAGTCCATCACAGTGAGGTCCCTGTCCCTCATTAGGGCTCCGGAGTGATGAAATAATAACAATTAGGATCCTAATAACCAAGTGAATCTTGGTTTGCCTGTTTAGGCAGCCCCAGACTCACACAATGACATCTCTTTCATACCCAGCACGAGAACAAAGCACATTTGAGACACATGCATAGGTGCTTTGGCACACTGCTGACACACAAGTGGCTGAACACATTCCCAAGCCTCTGACTGACAGCTCTGATTAGCAGGTTTCAGTACCCTGGATCAGCGAGGTCTGTTTTTCAGCAAGCCCCAAGTACCAACAGTCTTAAAATTACACCTCTTTAACGCACAGGCTATCCTATTTCCAAGCAACTAAGCCCACTGCCATGTGTGGAGGACGTGCAGGCAGCCCCTTCAGACGTGAGCCGTGGAGGTGCTAATTTGTGACAGACGCAGCCAGCAGGTCATGTTCTCCATCCACTAATGGTGAACGATTCCCACAAACAAACCTCTCAAGTCCAGCTCAGGTGGTATGTGCACTCTCAGATGACCAAGGCATAAAACTCCTGACTCGAACTAGGTTATCTGAAATTTCAGGTATTTCTAAACTTGCACCATGAAAATAAACCGGAATGGAGTGACGTGTACCAGAACCAGCCTGCCCTGCCCAAACTTTTTGTGGCTTCAAATACCGGAGAAGTTCTCTCTGCAGTCTGTGACACAATACAGCTGATAGTTATCCCTACTGAAACCAATCCAAACCCTGCTCATCTCTGCAAAAGGCCACATCCAGGTCTGTCTTTGCTGCTCCAGCTACACACTTTTGCTTGAACTTGGCAGGTACCCTACAACTGCAAGGTGAAACTGAGGACTGAAATCAACAGCAAAGCCCTCAAAAGTTTTAGCAGAACTAGGATTTCACATTATGATTTCCTTCTGTACAAAAGAAAATCAAGGGGGGATGGAGCTCAGCTTCTCACTGCCCAAACATCTGATACCAATAATACTTCTTTTACTCTGTCCAAAACTATATTTAAATTGCATTTCTGGCAGGTTTTGAGATGTGTGATATAGATCTCCTGCTATCACATCAGATGTAGTTTCCTTCAGAACTGTTGAACCAGATGTAAAATGTGAGAGATGTAAAAAGTAAAATAAAAACCCAGCTCAGAGTAAAGTGTTTCTGACATGTGGCTATTATATATGGGGTTTTAGATGTATATCTTCACTCCAGCCATTTAAGAAGGTACACAGTACCGTAACTCTATTGGAGCTGATTAGTGCCAGCTACTTGTGATCAGTAGGAATTTAAAAACCAAGGGCTGCCAAACACTAAAAATTTATAAACTGTATGCCAGCAATGTGCTGCAACCGAATATTCTGTAGTACACTTAATTTCAAAGTAGAGCCATATTTAGAACACTGTGGGGGCAGAGGGGGGGAGAGAGAAGCTAATATATCACACCAGTATTTGATTTTCAGCACTTAGAACTATAGATGTTCTGTTTCTTACTGACAAAAAGAAGCAGAGGCACAGAGTGAAAGGAATTCCTGCGAGGTTGTCAAGCAGTTGCACAGACAACAGGTATGGTTGTAAAGTAATTCTCCCCTTTTCAAGCATAAAATTGTCTCTTACAAATCTCAGTCGCAAATGTCTGTAGGTAAAGATTTGAGTTACAAATGAAGAGCAGTGAACGAGTTCTTTGGCAGCAAAGGTGAGCCAAAGCACGGGCAACAAACAGCTGCACGCCCAGCACATTAACATCCTGATTGTATCCCACTCCCCACAGACCCAATCATCACTTGCATGACATTCAACACTATCTGAGGAGCAAAGGAATTTAACCAACTGTCTGCTCTTGAGAGAGAAGGGCAATGATTCTCTTGTCACTAGTTTTATCTTTGTGACCCCTTTTTAGTTCAAGGAAATCACTCCTGATTTATTATACTGAGAGGAGTATTAGTCTGAGTCTATTTCATTGCAAGACCACAAGCCCTCCAAAAAGCAGGGCTTCCTGTCACCCAGGGACTCGAATTTGTCCCTCCCTGGTGACTGTGTGTCTATTAACATCCCAAAGACACCACGCTGCAGAGTGCCTTCAGTTGTATACTGCACCTTGGACCACTCTAAAAATTAATGTAACTGTGTCGTGTGATCAAACCAAGAGAGAAAGAAGTGGGGAGAAGAAGCTATAAAGCCAGTGCACCCAATCATCAGGAATCAAAAGAGCCCTCTGAGAAAAAATAATCCAATGAGACAAATTCATGCTGATCCCAGGAGAAAGGAGATGGCTTTGTCATCTGCAGCACCCTGACACCAGCTCAGCAACACAGAGATGGACCCTAACTGACAAATGGGCACACAGCTGAATCTGCTGTAAAGCAAAGAAGGCTCCTTCTATCATTCTTGTCCATGGAAGACACTCAAGGGATATTTTTATTTGTTTTTACTTAGAACAAAAGGCACCCACAGCTTAGATATCCAAAAAGCCCCACTGAATGGAACTGAGTGGGAAGCATAGCTAAATAAAATTCACCCATAATCCTTGTAGTTAGTTTCTATCTACCCAGCATTTTCCTTAAGCACCTAAATCCCCTTAAGTAAACACAATATACTGAAACTCTATGCTTAGCCAAGTTCCTTCACCTTTAGGAGTTCAAGGAAGCTAAAATGCAAATGAGAACTTTGACACCCTGACTCCCTGATGCAAGACAAGGGGCACAGAAACCAAGCAAGGAGCTCCAACACAACTGGAGAGCAAGGAATGTGATAATTCTCATCCTTGCTGACTTCTAGTTAGTGCTGCTTGGATATCTTAATATCATTGTAGTTTGTAATTGTTCAAATTGATGACATCCTAGTTAATGGAGCTATAAAAATTTACACGAGGCTCGAGGCTCAAAGGCATGCCTGTAGGATGGAGCGTGGGGATTTGGGCAAGGGCAGTTAAAGTGGCCTCTCTGCTTCATTCAGGCATAAATTGGACCATTGTGATAAAGGTCTGGGAATGCTCAGGGAATGATTTTTATAGTGCCAACAGTCAGGAATCTTTCATACTGCCACTGACAGGGCAACTTCAAACTCTCTCCACTGTATATGGCACACAGAATCACAGAATATGCTGAGCTGGGAGGGGCCCACAAGGATCAAGTCCAACCCCTGGCACTGCACAGGACACCCCAACAATCCCACATGTGCCTGAGAGCGTTGTCCAAACACTTTTTGAGCTCATTCAGGCTTGGGACTGTGACCACTGCCCTGGGGAGCCTGTTCCAGTGCCCAACCCTCCTAACACGCACACATCCTGACATTCCCACACAGCTAATGTGGGGATCCCTGAGAACATGCTTGGAGCACCTCACCCCAGCACAGCCAGCTGCGAGCCCAGCTGTACCTGTGGTTCTGAACTCAGGGCCAGGAGTGTTGCACATTCTTCAGGAGCGCACGTCACCCTTTGGGCGCAGGAAGAGTCGCGATACACCCTGGTTTACCCGAAGGGCCTGAGCAAAGTTGTGGAGTTAGATACTCGTGATGACAAACGTAGAGGTTTCTCAATAGGTATTTTAATTTGGGATCCTGCACTGAATTGCCACACCCCGGTGCTGCAAACACAATGTGCGATATGGCAAACATTTGGAAACATATGGAAATCCAGATGTTCTCTCACGTAGTACTGGAAAAGATCAGTACAGACTATGTTCAGTAGATGCCAGCTATGATCTTACACATATTTTTAGAGAAATGCTGCAATTCTTAAAAAAAGAGAAATTGATCTTAATGGTAAGTGACATTTTAGTTCAGTCACAATTACAATCAACCAGAGCTACTCTTTGCATTAGTAGCAGGATATGATCCTTAAGTTCATACAGGGTTAAGTTTATCATCCTCAGAGATTTCTTAATGACCCTAGTTATCTAAACCCCGACTCAGAATGGTGGCTGTGGATTATGTTTTCAATGCACATCCTCAAACATATTAGGACATGAAGTGAACCTGACAGGGAGAAGAATATTTCCTTTCTCCTCTGAAAAGCCCCAGGAGGGTTTGCTGCAGGTGACCTCTTCAGACCTTGCCTCTACATTAGAGTTATTGTCCTGAGAGAAGATTCAGTTAAAACACACAATTCATTTCATATAGTGCTCTTGAGTTTATTCTTGGTGGCAGCTAACTTGTAAAATTTTATTATGGATTCTTCTTTGGTTTGCTTGATGGAAAACAATTATTCTATCATCAAGTCTAAATGATATACCTTGCTAGACTACACAATTTTCTTTCCATTACTATTTTCAGATAAAATGTAAATTTCTGCTTAGAAAGAAGTTCCAAAACATCCTTCCTAACAAATTATCAACATATTAATTTAGATGTCACACTTCTAAATGGCTGTGCTCAAGCAAGTCTTTTATCCTTAAAAAAGACTTATGACTTGAGAATACAAGCTGTTGACTAAAATAATTAATAACAATAATAATAAAAATAATGTAATAATGTAGCAGTGTGCTGGTGTCTCTTATGAGAGCGGAGCTGGCTGTTGTAGGCAAATACACAAATGCTAGAGTTCACCTATGCCTGAAAATGCCCACGCTGTCACCAGACAGAAAGACACAGAGCAGCAGAGTCCTACCCTGGGAAGCAAAGCTGCAGCACAGAAAAATATGGAGCTCCTGCCGAAATAAACAGGCTATCCCTGAGAGGCAGCTGTCTCCAGAGCCCTGCTGGCCCCAGCAGCAGGGACCTGTTGGAGCAGCCGTGCTTTTCCAGCCCTGCTCTGGGGACAGGCTGCACCAGGCTGCTGCCAGAGCCGCCCTGTCCCGCCGTGACTCGGGTACCTCTGCTCCCCATTACCCAGGGCAGGTGTACCCCAGCCACTCACAGCCTTTGAGAAGGGCTTTGCTGCCACCTAGAACCGAGACTACTAAATCCCAGCTGGGAAGAGAACCTCTAAGCCTGTTCAGGTGTGGGGCTCTCAGTCAGTGGATTTTCTCCCCAGCAGGCCTGGCGTTTACCTGGGGGGAAATGTCAATGACAGCAGAGCTAAGCCCACACAATTTATTTACAAGCATGTTTTGAGATGATTGTGGAGTGTAACTGACCTTGAAATACATTGCTCTGTGAGGACTTTGGCAGGAAGCTATTTTTATGCTACAATAAAATTTCCAGTGCTGTGACCCCACCCTGGTTTCGTGCCATGGCCTTACCCCTGCTCAGAGTGACAATCCCCAGCTGAGGCAAGAAGCTAAAGCCACCCTCCCTCTTGCCTAAGCTTGTGAGTTCTCTAAGGAAGAGAAGTAAAAGTGGGTAATGAATGTACCTGAAGCCTCTTGAAACTTCACCCAGGTTAGAGAGAAGAACCCACCCATCTACAAACTGTAGCAGGTGCACTCACTTGCAACTAATTACTCAAAAATGGACAAGTTTTTTTTAGATGGGCCTATTTTCTGGAAAAATAGAGCACTTCAGACATTATATGCTTCTTTCTTTTATATAGACACATGCTCTGGAAGTCTGATACACATTCAAAACCAATGAAAGATTCTCACTGATTTAAGGAGTCTATGCTTACAGGAGTTTGAGACCAAAATATTTGTATCAATCTTTTTCTTTTGAATTCCCAGGCAACATTAATTTAAATTGAGGTTCACCTCTTATCCCACAGATTTGCTCGTCCTAAGTTACTATTTCTAGTAGAACTTTCTCTTGCAAAACAATCTTCTGAAGAATTCACAGATACTTATAGAGTCATTATTCATATATTTGTTATATATCAAGTTAAAAATCCAGGCCGCTAAAAATATTATTCAGCTTCTTCAGTGCACTGTGCAGTCAGATTGCTTTGATAAGACGGCAGATGCAACCTAGGAAATTAAAGTAAAGCCAGTACTGTGGATTTGTATTTTGAATCTGGTTGAAAGCACAATGAACATTTAAAGGAGCTTTGTACAAAGCCCATTCCTAGGGATGAATCTTGTTTTGTAGCAGTGATCATGGTGGGGTCAAAGTCTGTTGAAAAAGCCCAAGTGTCCTAGAGGAAAATGTTCAGAAGGTGATTTTATTTAAGTTTTATTACAATGTCCTAGGAAACCATTCAGTGGGGTTTTTTTGTGCTTGCATATACCCTTGAACATCAATTTGGAGGCATGCAGAATTATATGATTCCATGGAAATTAACATGGTCATAAATATTAACATGACAATTAATAATACACTTAAATGTGTGTCATGCAGTTGAGTGAGCCAAGAATGAACCAAATGTATTGTACCAACTAACCCCCCACAGTTACAAGACAGAAACGAACAGCATTTTGTAATTATACACAGTGACATATTTTCTCATATCTACTGCCAAAAAAAATATCACTTTTTGGAATTAAAAGAGAGAGCAGCAAATAGAAACAGCTATGTCATCAGTAATTGCAAACATGTTTTCAGCTCCAGCTTCTGATAACCATCCAAAGGCGTTCTTTTAATTGGTAAAATTGACAACTGTCCAAAAATAAAGGAGTCCTTAAGGGCCATGTGCACTCCTAACAAGTCAGATAACGAAATCAGAGTACCTAGAAAGTTTTGAAATGAGATGGGAATTAGAAAATAAGCAGTACAACCGAAAAATAAACATCACTGCTGCTAAAGGGGCTTTTTAGATATTACAAGACTCCATTAACTTTGCCCCATGGGGTCTGATCAAGTTGTCCATAAGAGATGGACAGCAGATTGACTCACTGTATTTAAAATATAACCACCTTTCTCAGGAACACTAAGAGGATTGCTTAAGACAAGTCTTCTTAACACTAGCACTGTCTAACATGTGATAAAACAAGCTGATGAAATCCAAAGCAACTTCAGAGCTGATAGAGGGAGAGAACTTGGTTTCAGAACTTTACAACTAAAAGATGCTTTTGTAGGCAATTATTCTTAGATGCAGGTGAGATTTCAGTCCAAGAGGCTCCCCAGTGGTAGCAGCAGAAGCTGATGATCCCCCACCCCACTCACAGGTAAAGTGGCTCATGTGAACGAGGTCTATAAAATGATCCAAAGGCAGGCAGAGGGAGACTCTGCCAGGGCTCCTCTGCAGCCAAAAAGGCATTTCATCAGCGTGATCATGTTTGAACATTAATCCTTACTTAACAAGGATTATTGCTTGATAACATCACAGGCAAGCAGGAAAGTAAGGTCCCTGCTCTGAAGTTTCTTATCTAAAGAAATTTTGTCTTTCAAGTATCACGCTGTACCCCTGTTAAACAACAAGGCCAGAAGCCCACAGATTCTGCTCCTCATCGACTGAAGAAGAATTAGGACACTGAAATAATCTAATATTGGGTGTCCAGGAACTTCAGAATACCAAAGTATCTGCAGGTCCTAGACACACAAGTAATAGAAAAAAGCTTCAGTGATAACAGCCCTAGCACTGGGCATTTCCAGCTGAAACTGACCAGGAGAGTTCTCACCAAGAAAAATGTCTTTTTATTCACCTGCCTGAACAAACATGTACTAAAAGCCTATATGAACTACAATTATCTGTCCCCTCCCCACACAGCTCTATTCCATACATCCCATATCAATATTTTGCCATTTGCTGCCAAAGGTTGTGGGAGAAGTAAGTGGCAAGTTCCCTGGAAATCAGCATTTCTCTCTATGATTAGCTGTCTCCTGTCTTCTCACAGTGTTTAAGTGACCGAAAATGCTGTATTCAAAGAATAATTAATAAAACTTTTGGGGCCCAAGAGTTGCCACAGACATGTCTCTGTGTACACCATAAACTATGTGTAAATATGTATTTGGACAGTTGTTGAAAATGTTTAATTTTTCCCAAACACCACAGCTCTTTCCAAAAGGCATAGTTTGATGGCATAATGCACATTTAAAGATTTTTTAATAGTCTGTTTTATTTATAGTTTTTTACTCAACAGAGTACATCAAGCCTTCAAAACCTCTATGGGCTATGTGTGAACTAAATAAGCATCCACCCATTGTTTTAAAAACGTGTCATTTGCAGTTGATTGATTGATCTGTAGAACACATTGCAATCAGACATTGCACTTCAGAAAAAACAAGACGACTATTACCTGAGGGGAGTTACCATGACACTTCTGCATCCATAGGGGACAATTCTGCTTCCAGGATCCAGTGTGAATCCAAAGCATGCCCATTAACCAGTGCTCTTACGCTGTTTTTCTCTTCTTGGTAAGTAGCAGGATAATTCAACTCTTTCTGAAACACACGGAAAGTTACAGAGGAGGCAGAGCCCACCATTAGAAAGATTTTCACTAATTCATATTAAAATGGAGTAGGAACAAGCATTTAGCAATGTTTCTTTTTTCTCTCCAGTTCAGCTGGCCTCTTTCAGGTAAAACTTGGACTGAAATCTTCATTCTCGAGTTTTACAACACGCTCAATTCAAACTTGGTAATACAGGTTGATAAAGAAAGGATCCAAGGAATAGCACACCACAGGATCTTCAAGCCTGAATTATTTTAAGACGTTTCCCATTGAGTAGGTCAGTCACAAAAATCTGGTTTCTATCTCAGGGCTGTCACTACTCTGTTGATGGTATACTGGTCATCACTGAACAGCACACCACAGCTTTCTCCCTCAGAAAAATCCTTTTGTTTTGAGATATAAAGGTGCAAAGAGTTCTCTAACAACTAAAAATGGCTGTGATTGGTTTTGGTGATGGTCCTGTTGTCAAGCAAAGTTTCTTTAAATGCTCAAGCTACTCCTCTGCCCTGTGCAGAAAACTACTCCAATACTATCCCAGATACTATTGCATCACCAACAAAACTGGAAAATATTCAGAGCACTTAAGAGATTTGCAGAGACAGACTTAAGAGTGTACAGTGCATCAAACGATTAACCATAGGCCTATCTGTATATCACAGATATCAAATTCAATTTTAAATTCAAAAAGGGAAAAATGAGAGATATGAAATTCATATACTGTAATTAAATGGAAGATACATGCAAACTGTAGCAAAAACTAATAGAAACATGAATCGTGTATGTTGCATCTGTCTGTTATTATGGTAGGAGTGGCAATGATTAGTGGAAATAGGGTTGCAAAATTATTCCTTATATAATATCACTTCCTGTGCCCACAGGGTAAATGTGATAAAGACATCTCAGCCCTAGGCGAGGGCAAAGGCAGAAAGCAGAGATCTTTCTGCTGGGAAAGAGGAGCATTCGGTTGCACAGAAGCCAAAGGAGGTGCCAACTTCTCATCCTTTGAAGGTACCAGCAGCCACTCCTGGAGCTGGCACAGCTCTTGGAAAGATACACTGTCAGGGACCTGCTGCCTAGATATCCCAGTGGAGGAGAATCTGCTTCAGAGTCACCCTGCACAGGGGAGAAATGCTAAGGATGCTCTAAAAACTCCAAAACGTTGATTTTGTGAACAGGATTATGTAAATTCAATGGTGCATAAATGTGAATTTTTACATATACATTGAGACCCACTCTGAGGGAAAATATTCCCATGCTCATCATTATTCAGGAGCCTTGTGCCATCCCTTTTCACATATGAAACCAGCTCCATTAAGCACAGACATGGGTGTTTCTCTGGGTCCTGCTCCACACTGCACTGAAGAGGCAGCAGCCAGGTATTAGGGCATTATGGTGATGGACTCTGCTTTTGCTCTAAGAGTGCAATCCTGAGCTCTTCCAGAAGCAGAACTTTAACACATTGCCCAAGAACACAAGATAAAGCCCTGGCAAGCTTGAGCTGGCAATCTGGGTGGAGGATCTCCCCCCTCCACCCAAGCCTGACTCACTGCAGCTCCCTGCAGCTGAAATAGGAAGGGGCAAGATCTTTGATGGTGCTTGAAACAAGCAATCAGTTTGGCTGCCTTTTGGAAGTGCTGAAAGAGATGACCTCAGTGGGGACATATGAAGTTTGCAGCACTAAAGTCCCACATTAGTTCTTCTGTCCACCAGAAACCCGGGTGGGCTGCAGAAGATTTGAGTGATGCTCTCTGTGCAGCTGCACTGACTCCCAGAAATGCAAGGGAGAGGAAGCTAAACTGGCTTAAAACATCTCTGCTTCCTCCTGTTTCCAGGAGCTGCTTCACTCAGGTACATCACCGCAATGTACGTGTGCCCAGCCCTTACATCCATGCTGCTTTGAGCCCTGCTGCATTAGCAGAGCCCACATAAATGCTCCTGGATTCTTTACACACTGTGCTGGGTTTGGAAAAGGTGAAGTGAAGAGGGCATTTTTCTGCAAACAGGATTTTTCATAAGCGACATAGTCATTTTTTGCTATTAGAAATACAAGAGTAATAACAATATATACAGGCCTGAGCAATAATTGAGATTCTGGCAGATATTTTTTCCCTGTCATAAGCACACTGGGCCTAAGGCAAGGTTTTCCTCTATTTAATAAAGAAAATGGAAAGGTAGGGAGAAAAATAAAATTAAAAAAACCCCTGCATTGGTTCTCAAATTACACAAGCTGCTAAATATTTAGGGCATTCTTTCCCACAAACATTTCAAATGGATGAGAAAGAGGTTTGTCTTCTTGACAGTTCACATCCTCTTGTGGGCCAGACTCATTCCTCTGGAAGCTCACGGAAGTCAATGATACAGCAGCAGGGATGACAGATGAAGCTCACGATCCACATTTCAGTGGTACCTGCCTACCATTCAGACAAATCAGCTCAGGATTAAGATGCAAGTGAAGACGCTAAAGGTTCAGGTTGAGGAGAGAACTAAAACAGCATAAACAGTCTAAAATCTGTGGCAAACATGCGTAATTCCACTCTCAGTCTCTTGGCTACAAAGGAAGGGCTTGAACAATGTATGAGTAACACTATTTTTCAGTACCTCCTTAGAGTGACACCTACTCTGGCTGTTTGGGGTTTTTTTCCCAGTTTTAGTGAATGGCCATCACATAC
This sequence comes from Picathartes gymnocephalus, assembly GCA_013390045.1. Lineage (NCBI taxonomy): Eukaryota > Metazoa > Chordata > Aves > Passeriformes > Picathartidae > Picathartes > Picathartes gymnocephalus. The sequence continues at coordinate 93,978 of WEKY01022936.1, read as the reverse complement.
TCTCATTGCATGGCTGATTATCTTTTTTGAAAAGAACAAAGTGAGAAGTGTTTACTGTTGATTACGAATGGGTCAGCTTGCAAACAGCTTTGCAAATCATCAGTTTCAAAACAATTCCAACTTCCTTCAAAATACCAGCAAAACTCCATTGGCCTTTTAAACTGGAAATAGGAAACCTGGTTGAAATAACAGGCCTCAACCAATCTGAATTTACTAGCAATTGAATTAGAAGTTTACCACAAGTCTAAATGAAAATCAGTAAGCAGTCACTAGATCAACTAAAAATGAAAGTGAAGAAGACAAGAAGCAATAGTTGTAATCATCCATCCAAAATTAACTTATCAGCTATCAAGGAAATAACTGCTAAGTTAAAAGCTTTTCAATGTTAGGCCACTTGTTCTTCATAACAATTAAAATACAATGCTTTAATAAAAGAGTTTCTTTTATACTCTGGTAGTCAAGCTAGCATTTGACTTGATTTTGGGCTGTTCTCAATTAAGAACTGTTTATGGTCTCCAAAATCCTTTCTTGGATGTTTCTGAGGTTCTGCACCAGAAAGAGGAGGGGAAAACTGGCAAATCATAATAGAGATGTGAGAACTGTGCTGGGGAAAAAGAGTAATCTCCCCTATGGAATCTGGATTCTAAATTCAACCAAAGCCAAGCTGCAATGAAATGTAAAACTGTGGCCAAATTCCTAAATTCTAGTATCATGATTTTCATTTACAGTGCTTATTTGGCAGCACGTATTGATTTCACATTGGGCAAACCACTACTTTTGTGACAAATTTTCCATTTACAAGGTTTTCCTCTGCCATTTCCCAGCCCTATCTCCCATCTGAGCTCCCCATGTCCTACCCCGTGTGAGCTGGATCCCCAAGGCACAGAGCTGCCCTCTGACAACCCCATCCCTGCTGACAGTGAGGATGAGCACGTCCCAGGCCACTCTGCTGTCCCACCCCCCAGATTTTTGGAGGCCACCTCGCTGCCTTGCACAGTGCTGAGGCACCGAGGCACAGCACACACCCTCTGATATCACCCTCCCCACTGCTTCGTGATGGGGAAACCATGAGCACATGACAAAGAGGCAGCCACTGCTCTTCCTCACTTCAAAAGACAATACCCTGGCGCTAATAATCCTTCACACTAAGTAGCAGCCAGCTTTATAAATAGTAATTAAAGATGCCTTCTGGTGTACCTGCAAAAGAAACATGATTTTTGTTCTCCACAAGGACCACATTTAGTGACTTCTGATTAAAGGAGCCAACCTTAAGCACAAAAGAATTAATTTTCAGGGGAACAAGCAGCTACAGGTCACATTTTACCACCTTTTAACAAGGTCTCCAAACAGCAGCCAAAAGTTAAAATCTGAGATTTTCAGCAGAAAGCCTCACAGTTTTTAATTTCAGAAACTTTCTGCATACTGCTAATCAGTAATTTTGAAAGAGGGGCAGGATTCATACAGCAAAGATCGTGAAATCTGCTAAATCACTTTTACATATACATATAAAAAAAATCCCTTGCTTTCTCCCCTGACATTGCCTTGTGTAAACCTGCCAGGGATGAATTAAAACAGCATTCTGAGATTCACTATATTGACTGTTCATTGGCTTGTACCTCTCCTTTTATTTTTAATCTTCAAACTGGCCAAGGCTTTTACCACTCACCATTTCTCCAAAAATTAAGCCCCCTCTGAGCACTATCTGGAAGTGAAAACTGGTGACAGTTACAGCCCTGCCCACACAGAAAACCCAGTGCAACCTGGGTGAGCCCACAGATGCCAAGTCACTGCTCTGTCTAATTACAAACCCGAGGCAGATTAACCTTTGATGACTAAATTAATCTTCTAAATAAAATGAATATGCATCAGCCTGCAAATTAGGATTAAACGCTTAGCAGAATCTTTATGTGATCAAGCAGGTTTTGTGGTGCAGATGTTAACCATTAACATAAAGCAATAAAATCATTCTTTTTTTCTTATAATAACACCTAACAATTCCAAAGCCACCTTTCATCTGAGAATCTCAAAGGGTTTCATAAACATAATTAATTAACCCTCTCAGCATCTGAGACAAGAGCATAATAATATCCCCATCCAACAGCTGAAGAAACAGGGGCACAGCAACGTCCTGGATCGCGTGCCTCGGACTCTGAGTAATGGGCATGTTAAATGCTTTGAAGGGAAAGGAAAGACCAGGTTTATGCTGCCTCCAGCCCTGCTCTCACGTAGACAGGCAGGGTGGCTTCTCCATGAGGCTGAACATGCACGCACAGCCCTTTGCCAGAAAGGCCCATGGAGGCTCTGGACAGCCTTTGAGGTTGGCATCACCTCCAGCCGGCACCGGGCACAGGAGAGGTGGGCACTGCCTCACCTGTTGTCTGCACCAGGACAGCTTTCCCTGGAAAAAACAATGGAACTTGGCTCACCAGGGACCTAATGAAAACAAACTTTGCACTGCTACCTAGCTCTGAAATAAATCATTCCAGCACAGGGGGCGAATCTTTTCTAGAGGCAAAAAAAATGTTTCTTCTGGATTTTTTTGGGAAAAATACCAGTCCCTTGAGGTATCTTTTCCTCACACATACCAACGATTTAGTCACAAGCAGACCCCAGTGACAGGATTTCTACTTTTTTTCTTGACTACTGGTGTCCCTGCAATGTTATTCCTATGTCTACATGGAGTAAAAAGCGTGCATGGAAAGTTACCACTTCCATCTGCATTCTGACACTGACATGGGAAGTGATGCGGCCACGGTTCTTCCAGGCTCTCACAGAACACCAAACGTTTTCAGGGAATCAAGGAATGCTGCTGAGGACTTCTTTCTGTGCTCTTTCTTCCTATGGGATATTAATTTCCATGTGGTTTACAATAAGGAATTTGGAAAATGTATACATCACGACTTTTCAGCCGTACTACCCCTGATATTAATTTCATTATTTTCAAGCTTTATGCATTTTTGCAAACTGTAAAATTAAGTTTTAATTTGATCTATTTAAGTAAAAAAAAAAAAAGTGAGAGTATTGCTGACCTACAGAGAGGCATGTGAAAATTCATATTCTTGATAATTCAGTTTGTTGGCACATTTTGTTGTCTAATTGTAGCAGCTTCTCCTGGTGTATAAATTTTCTTTTATATAAACTAATCTGCTGGTGTAAAATGTCTGTTGCTGCAAGTGCAATTTTTTTTGTTAAAGAGGTAACTGGATAAGTTCTTAAAGTCAGTTTAAATTTCTTGGCTATTAAAAGGAATTTTGAACTAAAAATTTACCATTATGTTAGAATATTGACATCACATATATAATTTTGACATATAAGTGACTTCCTCAGTGCTGGGAGCTAGACATTGAAAAGTATTTGTTGTTTTCATACAATGACTGCTAAAATCCATGGAAAAATTCCAAGAACTTTAATAAGCTTTGAATTGGGCACATTATTACTATGAATGTAATTCTGGATACTTCCCATAAAATCCAGGCCATGTGAGAAACTTAGGAAAAGTAATTAACATTCCTCCATCAACTTTTGTATTTACATTTGAAATTTACCATTTAAGACTTTAATTCTCCATAAAGCTGCTTAAATATATATAACTTCAGTGTTATTTAAATGTTTTATGATCTTCCTGAAATGATCCACTAATTAAAATCACTTAACTTAGTATCTTAAATTTACCTGCTTTTACTTCATTTGGAAGGAATTGGATTTAATGTGCAGGGTTTGTTCCTTTTCTTTCTGAGGAAATCTTAATTTGGAAGGAAAATTATGGTTATATGGTAGGGAAAAGGCTGCAGACTTAAACTAGTGGTAATCATTAGCTACCATGTATGACATGATATATATAATTAAGAAATAAATTTATTACAGAAACTTGGAATTATCAATTAAAAAGTAGTCAGTGCAGTCCCCCAAGGTCTGATATGATTACCTGCCTTATCTGGGCTGCCACTTCCAATGCTGGCTGGAATCTCAAAGACCTCAGAGGGGACTCCCTGTGTCAAGTTAAATAAGTGAGACAACTTTAGTGGAAAAATGCAATGATACAAGCAGGTGCAAACAGAACTCTTCTAGAGTAGAACAGAGAGATCAGTTTAAATCTGAGTGTTACTGGCAAGCTGCTCTTCCTTCCTACTGTCCTTCTAAATGGACTGGCAGGACCAGGATTCCATCTGTGGCTGTACCCCAATCTCCTTGATGTGCTAAGGGATGCTGAACCTCGGGGGCATTAAAGGACACTCCAGCCTGTTCCATTTTTTTCTTACCTATAACCTCTGCAGACTTTGACTTTTCCTTTGAGTCTTCTCAGGTTTAAGGCCAGAAGGGACAGTTAAAATATCTACTCTGACCTTGTATATATGCCAAGCCACCAAGCTACACTCACTGGCCTCCTTTTCTCGAAGCTTCCTGTCATCCCACTGATCCACAAACATATCTCAATTATGAGGCAGTGAACCAGTGTAAAAAAATAAACAAGTCCTCCCACTTGCCTTTGTCTCCAAAATCTCAGCTCCAGCAAAATTCTGTTGCTCACCCTGAAACAGAATGAAAAATTTGGCATCCTCTGATGAATTAGATTTTGTTTTTCGTGAAGTGTCTCACATCTTTATTGCTCTGGGCTCTAGTTTGGACTAAAAATAAAATTAACAGAAAGTGTCACCTCATCATATTTTTTACCTGATTGGTGTAGATGGATCTTAAATACTTTATATCCAGCTATGGAGGCTGAGTACACCTATTTATGAATTCAGAAACAAACCGAATGAAGTTAAAACACAAGTTGTTCATCCACAGACTCAACATAAAAACCTAATTTTTAGAAGCACTTTAAAACTTCTTCAAACCAATATATATCAAGAAACACAGCATACTGTTCACAACTCCAGTACCTGCCTATGCAGTAAAACTTTTGACATTTACCAGAAACAGAGAAAAAGAAAATAAAAGTCGAAAACTCATGATAGGGTTTTTCAGGATATGATTTGAAGACTGTCTGTTGGCTCCGAAATAAAGACTCCTGGAGACACAAGGAGCCTGACAGACAGTGATTGTCTCCTCTTTTAAAACTGTGCTGACAGCATCAACTGTTGTTCACTTTGGTATCAGGGAGTGTCAGGACGAGTGAAACACTTCTTACCTTACGACATCACGCAAAATTCAGCACCTCTGCCTTTCCCTGGATTCGCCCCACGAGCGTTCCAAACGTGCACAACAAAACCACATGAAACTCAGATGATTTCAGATCACGTTACTAAGTCAAAACACAGAACAGATTCACAGAAACATTTGCTAAGGTTCACCAACCTGTTGAGTGAACCTGGGCCCTGTTCCAAGCAAATCTGGATTGATTAATGTTTTCTTTAAATCAACATCACCTGATGTTCTCTGCTACTGATGTGAATCTCAGCTTTTCCTTTTCTCTTTGGGATTTTGGACTAGTGTAAGTACACAGCTGAAAACAGCACATGGAATGAACATTCATCTATGTATAACTGAAGAACATGTATCACCACCTCTGCAAGGAAATAAAATATTGCAAAACCTGCATCCCTCCAGCCTCATCAGCATTTTGCACTATTATTAGATTTGGGGGGGAGCGCTTGGTGTAGGGCTTTATTCAAACTGTTCATGCATTTAAGAGCACACCAGTAAAGGAGCTCTTTCAACCATGGGCGCAAATCGAGATACACCCAGCTGTACAAGGAATGGAACCTCTCTAATGGATCTCTTGAAATCAATGGAACTACTTATGGAGTAATATACCATTACCCATTGTGAGTGAGAGCTACTGTAAATAAGCTTTGGAAACTATATTCCAGCTACAGCTGTGCTCGGTGGTTTGTAATATTCCAGCACTTGCTATATATAAATAAATGAAATAAAATGGGAGCTAGTGATACTCTGATTTCTGCTCTGACTGTACGTTTGTTGGGAGTGTCTGAGCAATAAGAGCACTACATAAATACCTTGCCAGGCCTGTGGGATTCTATGCTAACTTATAATCCATCACTGAAGCAGGCAGCAGCTCTTGAAGACATGCTAAAGCACTTCTAGGTGGAATGTAATTCATCGTTACACTCTCTGGTTGCATGTTTGTTTCTTCTTGCAGGAAGAAGTGTCTATGCACGGAGCAGCTGTATGCTAAAAAATTCACTTAAAATTTGCACCATATTAAATAATTAATGGCCAAAAGCTCTGTACTTTATCACTTGATTTATCTTCTTTTCTCTATACAAATTCTTTGTTAGCAATCCTTACATTCAGGAATTCTACTTTGAACATAGCATGTCTATACCTATATCTTTATCTGAAAACTGACAAGTTTTCAGGACTGAGACAGGTAAAACTATTCAGATAAACGAGAAGAACCTGTCCCACCCTGTTCTCACTAGACACACGTAAGTATGTATTTTGTGTATCTAAAAGATACCTGATCATCACATAGTTGTGCTATTTATTTTCTTCACTTCTGATTCCTAGTCTCAGAAAAACAAAAAACTGAGGAAAACATTAAAGAACTGCCAGAGTTTCTGTTGGAATAGAAAAGGAACAGGAATATTGTAAGATAGACTGTTCCCTCAATTTCTTCTAGCCAATTTGTAGTCCCAGCAGATTTGCACAAACTTTGAAAAAGCACAGAGGCCTGGCAGGGCTGACATGAGCTGAACCCTCTTGCCTTCTGAAATTCAACCACTGCGACTCCATAGGCAGCTCTGGCAAAATAGAGAGAAGATCAACCCGAAAGAAAAAGATTTAAAACTGACTGGATTCTTCAGGAGAACTTTTGTCAGCAACTGAAAAAGGCCCCAACATTTCATCAGGGAACTTTCTAGCAACTTAATTCCTCACTGATATGTTTGTGCTGCTGGGGTCCATCCCCAGCGTCCTGGGCTCCTGCTTTTCCCTCTGCTGCTGACTTAGAGATCAGTGTCCACTAAGGATCTAAAAAAAGGAATCTTTAATGTTCAGGCTGTAAATATGTCACTGCGTCCCAAGAGCCTAACATATGTCAAAGGCATGAAATGATGGCCATGAAAAGGAGCTCTACATCTGTGTTTGCTTAGCAGAAGAACTGCAGGGCTGACCTGTGGACTGATGTGGCTGTTTAATATGGTCTCTGCAAACTGTTCAATAACATCAGAACTGCTGGTTAATCCTCTTACCAGTACCATTGACATTATTTCATGTTCTACTAATTCCAAGCCATCTGTAGAAATACTTGCCTCTCTGGCAAGTCAATAGAGAGTAGCCGAATTTTTTAAAAGGCTGCAGCTCTAATAATTGTCCGTGTATAATTTCAGAACAAGATTATTATTTTTTTACGAGAGCATTTTTGCATAATGTTATAGCGTGAGTCTCACCTCATTTTACTTGTGCAAGTCAGGAGCAAAGGTAATTAAAAAGCATGGGAAGGCCTGAACTTTGAAATAGAATGTTTAGAAAAAAATCTCCAAGTATATTTTGAGATTTTATATCCAAAGGTGTTCCACATGCAAAAACCTCAATTATTTGGATTTTGAAAGAATAAAAAATATATTTCAAATGGACAAAATAAAAAAGGTGGTATTTGAAAAACCTCAGAGGTATCTATGTTTCTATTTTGCAACTTGAGCAGTTTTTGCAACATTTTCCCTTTCATTTGGATTTCCCACGCAGACTTTGTGACAATCATAAAAACGGACACAACCAGCTTTTTCACATGGTGATTCAGTGTTGAATATTTTAAAAAAACACTCAAAGTTACCCAAAAATGAATGAAGAAAATGCCTGGTTGATAAAAACAATCTCTCTTAATGATTTTCCCATGTATTTCCAAAGAGTCCGAAAGAGTGCTAGACCATGAAGGAGAACAATGCAAGCGAGTGAAAACTTTCTGACTTTGGAAGAAACTAATGTTTTTGAAGCTGTCCAATCATTCTTACCTCTCTTTGCAACCTTTAGGGAGTCACAATCCATCCAGGAGAATCAATTATTGAATGTAACAGTAAGAGCCTTGTGTCACCATTCCTGTCATGTCACTGTCTCCTGTCGGAGAGCACTGCGGGTTTGAAACCAAAGCAGACACAGAGTGCAAATGAACTGCAAAAATCAAAGTATTTCAAAATCTGGGAGACTGGTTAACACCACGGTCCTGCTCTGAGCATTGCACACCACAGAAACCAGTCAAGGAAAGAATGTTTCTGTACACAATGCACTCAGGCCCCCTCTATCACTTAATCCCTCTTCCATCTCTGCCAAATTCCAGCTGCAGTCCGTACTCGCCTCCAAAGAAGCGGAGCTAATAGCAAAGTAAGTCATATCTATTGGCTCCTCTGCCAGCATTTCACAACAGATATCATCTGATTAGGTGCTAAGTGGGACTATTTGCACTTTTGCTTATGGCACATATAATTATGTAATTCTGTATAATGCCCAAATGACTGTTTAAGTAGCAGCTGCACAAAACAGAGGCATTGGTTGGACAGCACAGAAAATACAAATTTAAATAAAATCAGCACAGTAAAACACACAAATACATGTACATATCTATGCATTTATACACCTCCATGACTATCAGACATGAAACAAGGTCATGTCAATGGAACCACTGACAAGCAGGACTCTGCCTCTTGCTCCTTGAAAGTTTTGCCAGCGATGGTCCAGTGACATTACCTAACCTCCTAATTTTTAGATGACACATGTCCTAATTTCATTTCACAGGAACAAAGCTTCGATGAGCTTTGATTAGAGGAATCACAAAGTATCAAGGTTAGTTTGAAGTGCTGTTATATTTTAAAATACATCCTTCTAAGCATATGGGTAAGGTGGTTGCAGTGGTAGGAGTCTGCCACAGAGGTGCTCCACAGAGGTCAAAAGGAGATCACTATTTGTTTAATTTAAATAAATCAATTTGTTAAACAAGGAGCTGCTGAGATTATACAGTCAGAGGGTGGAGAGCAAAGAAAGATAATTATTTTTGTTTGCATAAATCATTTTCTTATTACTTGGGGATCAGGGTGGTATTGTTTGGGTTGGAGAAAGGAAGGCAAAAAAAGATAACTGTATCAATTTGCTGATCAGGGTTACATGGGATTTTGCTGCTGGAGCTGGAGAAAGGAAAGAAGATCATTATTTTTATTCAAATAAATCAATTTGTTGTGATCAGGGATCACATGAGGTTGTGCCGTTTGTAAGGAAGGCATAGGAAATTCTCCTTTATGGATAGCTGGCTGCAGAACAAATGTTCAGGCACTTTTCTATCAGATGGAAAAAGGTGGAAAAAAACAAACCCTTCAAGACCATAGAATCGGATTTCTATTTTTTCCTTTTGAAAGACCCTGACTTTGTCATCTTGTATTGGTCTCTAACTTGAGTTAACACATTCACTGTTACACTTTTAACGCACTGAATCAGGAATACATATATGTGTGTGTGTGGACATGTATATAAACCATGTATATAGAGAATTAGAAAGAGAGAGAGAGAGAAAGAAAGAGAGAAAAAAAAAAATAGCAGCTATCAGGGCCTGATCCTGCAAAAGCCCTTGTACTTTGAGGCAATGCTGATGCAACCACTGTACAAACTGTGATTGCCTTCCCAGGACACAGGACCAGCCCTCCAGTGGGGAATATTCACTGAAATCAATGGCCATTCTGTGCACATACACTTTAAGGGCCTGATATTTGTTGCTTCTTTTCTGAGGCAATTAATGAAGCTCTGTGTGTAATTTTAAAGGCCCTTCATGAACTAACTGGAAATCTACGGCACTGAACATCAGTGAACTCATATCCAAAACTAATAGCTTCAGTATCACTGCCAAAAATTGACTAAGCGCTCTTTGTGCCTGCAAATGGGGTTCTGTAGGCAGTATCCTTCTATCTGCCTTCAAGGGATAATCTCCTCTTACAAATAAAACAATTGTTTCATTTGCTTATTGCAGTGGTTGAATGAGGCTGCAGAAATGAATCTCACTGGTTTTGAATGTTCTCAAGTCAATCAAGAGCGGATTTGGGGAGTGGTGTCACTTTCAATTACCATGTGTTGCTATTTGTAAAACTAGTTTTAAAAATGTCTTTTCACAGGTTTGGATGCAACTCATGGAAAATAATAAGCAAACCATTCCTCTCAGTATACCAAATTAAGATACAGCTTGAATACGGTGTAAAAGTCAAAAATCCATATCTGCATGATCAAAAGCCCCATATATTAACCTTGGAGTGAACAGAAGGAATAATCCAGTTAGCTCTTTAACAAATAAAACAATGTCTAAGTAATTACAGAAAATAGTGGGCTGCAACCATCCCTTGGATACTTTCAGAGCCAGTGGTAGAGTCCAAGGGATCAATTTGTATTTTTAACAAGAATGATAAATCTAACTAAACACCTTTATTTTTACAGTATGTTAAAGAAGCATTTTTATTTAGTGCAGTCATATATCTCCACATTATTCTGAAGTATGCTTCTTTATTGCTTTTATGTCTCCAGAACTGCCTGAGGAAAGCATCCTTTTCTCCTTGTGTTTCATTGTTGTTACCCTCGTAGAGTATAACATGCACAAACTTGATCATGATTAATTGAGGGCTTTGGCAAATTATGCTTTTATTCCTTTCCATCTAAGTCTTCCATCTGCTCAAGAATTAAAAAAAAAAAAAAAAAAAAAAAAAAGAAAAAAAA